>JAPMOR010031585.1:0-49344 GCA_026543865.1 Argiope aurantia | reverse complement strand
TGAAAACGAAACAAAACAGTTTCGAAATCGCAACTAAAAATTATTTCCTATTCAAACTAAAACCAAAAAAGAAACAGGGAAAAACTTCACAGTATTTAGAGAGTGCAAATGCAGCTACTTCTAAAACACTGATGAATTAAAACAAAAGTATTAAAATCAAGTTAAGAGGAAAATCAAATAAACTGAATAAAAATTTAACCAAATAAAAAAATATAAAAAAGAATCCGGCCTGAGGGTGACCCTTGACTTTGTCAAGGGTCACCCTCAGGCAGGGATTCAAAAAAAGGGATTTTTTTCTGTGGTGGAAATGCAGACAATGAAGTCTAATAATGATTCCTCGTGACTCGAAAATCCCCTGAAATTAGGCCCAAGAAATATACCACTTTAACAGAAAGGAAAATACAAATCAACAAATTAGAATAAAATATCCACTAATAAGTAAAAATACAATAACAAAAATAAAAAAATAAAATAAAAATAAAATAACAAAAATACCAACTAAACAAAAAAAAAGCCATAAAATAACACTGAAGAAAAAACGAAAAGACAATAACATACCATCATCAATCAAGGAAATTTTAAGCTATCGATTGTGATTCCCGCTTATTAAAAACATAAGGCTAACGGTAATTTAGGTAAAAATTGTAGGCTCCCAGCGCCATCTATTGAGTGATCTAATATGCAAGGAAAGTTCTATTTTTATTTAAGCCAAAGGATTAATCCCAAATCATACCTTGTTTAATTAAAAAATTGACATTACAGTAATTTCTAGGAAATTCATTTTTAATTAAATTTTTAATGAGGTTGTTTGATGCTTCAATATAGGAATTTTTATTATTGAAAACCCTTTTGATCCTGTTAACTTGTGAGAAAATTAGATTTTTGAAACTTTTAGAGTTTAAATTGGAATGGTAGTTACATAATTTTGTTATTTTAAAGTTGAATTCATCCCTTTTATCGTATATACCAACTATTATTTTATCATTAGCAATTTCAATTTTTAAACACAGAAAAGTAGCCTCAAGATTTTTATTTGTTTCTGTTAGAATTAAATCATTTGGATAGCAATTAGTAACAATATCAGTATTGTCGAAGATAATCAAAAGTAGGTCATCAATATATATCCACCCGTTTATTAAATTATATTTAATTAGTTTTTGTCATAGTAATGTAGGAAAATATTAGCTAAAGCACTTAGAATGCTCTTAACTTGTTTATAAAAATTAATACCATTAAAAACGTAATTTTCAGTAATATAAAAATTACATAACTCAAGCCAGTTATTTTTAGGAATGATATTTTAATTTAAATATTCGACATATATAAAAGTGCAGACCTTTATTAATTTGTCATGAGGTAGATTAGTGTATAAATTTTCGAAATCAAAAGTATTAAGTTTATTAATGTTGTTATCTTCAAGAAATTCCAGAACTTCTTTGTTACTAGAAATAATAAAGTTATATATATATATATATACTAGCCGCCTTTGGCGACCAGCCTTTTCGCCAGTATTCGCCAGTATTTTCAATTAAATATTTTAAGTAACTAGTCTCTTAAAGGATTCTCAAACAAAACATTTTTAATTTTCAAATTTTGATAGCCATACCAAACTTATACTGTTTAGATCGTTTCGTTCAATTTACTATATATATTTTGCTAATTTGCTGGCATTTTCGGCAAAACTTCAACTTTAATTTAAAATGCAAATAATGAAATTGCATTTAGTATTAAGATATTTTTTAATAAAACCAAGCGTTTTATTTTATTTATCATCTTTATTGTTATTTATTTATTATTATTATTATTATTGAATATGAGTATTGCAAACAGAATCGCTCGGTATATAAGTCTTATGTGAACTACAAAATATTTTTCATAATTTATGTAATATCTCAAAGTGTAATTCAATAAAAATTTCTGAGATTCAGCATAAAATTCTGTTTTTAGATTTTCTTTCAAAAGGATTGAAATGAAATCAATAATAATATTTTGTTCCGGCCTATAAATATATTAAAAAAATTATGAAGTCTAAATTTAATGCAGTAAGGTATCATATTCTGAGAAATATTCTGGATACACTAAATTTTAAATAAATGAATGAATGTTTCTATTTTCCACGATCAACTAAGACTTATTTATGAAGTTTTAAACGTTAAAAATTTAGAAAAACTCAACATTTTCATAATCTTAGGCTAATTAATCTTGAGAAACCTGCGTGCTGATTGGCGTATTTTCTTTGAAGCGATCGATGGAAAATCTAAAATTATCCTTTTTTTATTGAATAATGATATTCAAATTTTCATAAATCAGTCAGTTTAAGTGATTGGAAATTAACTCTTATAAGTCAGTGATTTAGTTGATTGAAAATTAACTCTATGACCACCATAAAATATATGCTTTCTCTTGAGGTGTATGCATTCTCTTTAATATCCGCTCGAATAAAACTTCACATACAAAAGTACTACATAGAACAAACACATCAAAAGTATACATAAAATTTCAATAGTTGCCAAAAACAAAAGAGAGAGAAATGCAATTAATAAACAGACAATATTTAGAAAAGTACAGATATTTAGACTGGAAAATGAAATTATCTGAAATTAACCACAGGCGCAGACGATATTTACAAAAGTAAAAATATTCAAACCTGAAAAGGAAAATTTGTGAATTATTCCATCAATAAGTGCCATAAGTTTGTTTATATCTTCATTATTTTATGAGTTATTAAACATCAAAATGGGTCCGGGACTAAATAAACACCCTGTATAGAGAGTGTAAAAGATCATAAAATAATTTTTCTTGGATTTATTTTTTAGAAAAAATAATATTTCATATTTGTTTCCTTTCCTACAAACACGTGCCGAAAATTATATTTTTTCAGATTTAATTTCCAAAAAGATTTCATTCATTTTTAGTTGGAGCTTTAATCAATGTGATGGCAACACTTTGAAAAAAGCTAATTTTTTCCCATGAATATGAAACGTGCTTAATCTTAATTTTTATTTTTTACGAAAACAGTTATTGAAAAACATATTTGAAATATTTATTTAAAAATTCCTTAAAAATAGAAATTTAATTTCAAGTTTAAAACATTAATATCATTTAAAAGATAAATTTTTGATCTTTAACTTCATGTGAAAATCTTTTTTGTGCGGTAATATTTTCGGAAGTTATAGCAGAAACACGTCAAAATTTCGCTTAATTTTTAAATAAATAAAATTCTATTTAAAAATTCGAAAAAATAATCCCCAGGTGCACATTTTCGGCCTCCAAGGTATACACGTGCCAAACTTGGTAGCTGTAGGGTGAATGGTCTGGCCTGTAGAGCGCCAACACACACACACACACACATTGAGCTTTATTATAAGTATAGATATACATGCATATGTGTATATGTATGTAATGATATTTTAAAATTTATTTTAAACTTAATTAATTTTCAAAGTTTTGTCTTAAATTAGCTCATATTAACTTTATTATAATATATTCTCTTATTTCCTGATCCCATTCCACTTTTTCAATTTAATTATTGCAATAAAAGTTCTATGAAAATGCTTTAGTTAGCGTTTCTTCAGAGGGATAACCGCTCTGAGTGAAGGGATAAAATACTTTCCAGAGAAGCATAATTAAAAGATTCCTATGATTCTCTTACTTATGATTGACACGTGTTAGAAATCCCCATTTAAATCTCACAGTATATATTCACAGGGATAAAATTTTCATCAGCTTTTCCTCATTTCGTATTGTGTCGCTCTGTGTTGTGCTCGTCGCTTCTGATTGTGCAAAAAATCATGTCTCCCGGAACAGAAATAAAAAAGAAATTTTAAAATATCGGAAGTATCTTCCCTGTCTTTGAAACTGCCTTCTGCTTCAAAAATATATACTTGCATTTTATGTATATGTATTTGTATTACATACATATAAACATGCATGTATGAGGGCTAAGATCCATATCTGAGAAATTCAATATTCTTTTGTGAAGTCAACAATGTCATGTCGGACTTGGTATATGTTCGAAATATTTTCAAAATATCATAATCCATCACATCGAACAACAAATGGTGGTATGAGCATGCACTTATGATAAATGTCGCATAAAAATATTCATCATTAGGCTGTTACATTAAGACAAAACTGTAACTCTTTACACAATATTTTACACTTAAAACTTATTATGGTAATAAATCAAAAAAGGTTAAAGTTTAGGTAATAGTATACATAAATAAACCATTGATCTAAACCAGAAAGTGCATTTTAAATGATAAAATTAAATACAAAGAACATTTTGTTTTCACAAAAATGTTTGGTAAATATTAGACAATCATATTTATTGCAACATAAACTTTAATGTTCGTCTTTCTGATAGTATCGTCCTGTTCTCTCATTTTTTATTTCCTCCGAGCTTGTTGATATCTAATTGCAATTCTTCAAGGTTTAATAACACAGTCAAATGTTTGGATTTTTATTGATCTAATTGAGACTTGTTGGCAATCGCCGAATAATTTTAATATTCTTTAATTTTGGTTTTGATTTTTATTAACATTTCATCCATTCTATATTTTTATAAACATTCTCTTTCACTTTAATATATATATAAATGCATCTCAGCCATACACAAACTATCAATTTATAACAACAGCGGACATAAACCAAACGATTATCCATACAAAATCGTATTTGTCTGTGAAATAAATAAAGTAAAAGACTAAAATGTATGAAATATAAATCTCAGGATTAATCAAATACAAATGAACAAATAATGAAATACAAATCGACAACAACATAATAAGACTTTTATAGGGATTGCAGCATTGTCGTATAAATCGATAAAATATCAAACAAACCTCAAGTCCAGCATCAAATAATTAAAATATTTTTTTTAAAAAGTGTTTAAGTGAATTTATGAATTTTATTCTTCTGAAGTATGTACACTATTTATTTGATTCTATTCGTGCAATTATGTTGTACTATTGATAATTTATATTAAATTAAATTTGTTCTCCTTTACAATGCTCGACCCTTGCGATTGCAGTATTATGTTCTGCAGTCACAAAGAAAGTAAAGATTTCTATTTATTAAGTTGATTTACATTTTTTTTTATTCAGCTTGCGTATGTAGGAGAAAATATTAAAATAATTTAGAACATACCTAAAAGATTCATCTAAGGATGATTTTCTAGAAAATTGTATGTCTACAATTTTCTTATAAGAGTGTAATTTATTATTTTTTAATCTATTAAATTATTATGTATGTATTAAATATTGCATTAGATTATTAAGTATGTATTAAATATTGTACAAGATTATTATATACGTACAAAGGGTGCTCAAATGAAAAGGTATAAAACGACACTGTGGGTATAAATGAATACTTTATTTAAAGTATACACCATAGTCCCGAACACCATTGATTAACGAGCCGAATTGTTCCTTGTTTCTAGAATTCCTGTGGCCGTGGCGAGACCCTAACCTTTACAGCGTCCTTGAGTTCCCTTTTAGATGTTTTTTCAGTAGAATAAACACATGAAAATCGCAAGGTGACATTTAAGGCTGTAGGGCGGAGGGTCGAGCTGCTGCCACTTGAACTTGGTCAGTTCCGCGTGTGTGACCCTGGTGACGTGTGGACGCGCGTTATCATGCAGCAGAACTACATTCTCCGTGAGTAGCCCCGGTCTTTTGTTCTTGATGGACTTCGTAGTCTTCGGAGTGTCTCAATACACATCGGAGCTAATGGTACTTCTGTTATCAACGAATTCAACAAGTAGTGGACCTTGCACGACGAACTCAAGGACACTGGGAAAGACTGTATCTCGTCATGGCCACAGGAATTCTGGGAACAATTAATTTTTCGGCTCGTTGATCAATGGGATCGTTGCGCTGAGGCCTGTGGTGTATACTTTCAATAAAGTCTTCATTTATACCCAAAGCTTCGTTTCGTACCCCTTGTATTATAATTATGTATTAAATAATTATGTATATATTATAATTATGTATTAAATAAATACGTATATATTATAATTATGTATTAAATAAATACGTATATATTATAATTATGTATTAAATAAGTATGTATATATTATAATTATGTATATATTATAATTATGTATTAAATTTGAATTGTAGTTTCATATGAATGTTTTATTACGATTGAAAATAGTTAATAGATCAGCAGAAATGGAGACGAATCCACGGGCAAAATCTGGTAGTTCTTTTCCCAATATATTTGAATATTATATATTTATATTTTAGAGTGAAAAAACACCTCAAGTATGCATAACTTTTAATAAAGAGTTATCTTCCTTTATTTAAAATATAGCAGTTATAGCCACAAATATATAACTAGCACAATTAATAGATAAGAATTAAAATGATGTTAGGATATTCAAACATGTGAACATCAAGAATAAAATAAAATTAAAAACTGAAAAATTGCTTTAAAAGCTTAATAATTTAATTAATACTTAAACAATTATTTACTTATGTAAATCCTATTAATTTATTAAACATTTTGTCGTTACTTTAATAACCTCTTATTAATAAAAAAAAATCCATACCTGTTTAGAAAATTGATTTACTTTCCTAAATGCTATCACTTTTATTCGTTTTCTTTCCTTATTATATTTCTTTTATAACTAAAATGAAAGTAAAGATTCAAAAATGGGTTCAAGAGTGAAATACTTCTAGTATCCTTTATAAATAAATAAGTATTTCTTGTTAAAAGCTTATTAAATCATTAAAAAATTATTTATTCTCTATGGACTTATAAATAGAAAATTCCAGCAATTGTTTAAAAAGAAGACTTAGATTTTCTTTTCTGAATATTATCAACTTAAATATTATCAATTTATTCTTTACTATTTTAAATTAGGGAATTTTTTCTCCTATTCGGAAGTAGGAAATATTTATTATCTAATTTACAAGGCACAAACCAAACTTCCAAATAAATTATTAAAAACTTGCATAACAAAATGAATATATAATCCTTTGTGGAAAATAAGAAATGAGGTTTATATTAGTTGTTTTACCAGCAATAAGAATAGAACTAAAATAAAAATAATCGCAAGCAAAATATTTGAAAAATAAAAACTTTTCCGATAAATAAAAGTTTCAACTAAGATCAAGCAATTTACGAACTCTCCATTTTTTCAAATTTTTACTTGAAGTATAGATTAGAAACAACACCATTTTTCAGGTTTCGAAAAAGCCTCTAATGCTTACTTTCCTAGCTAATAAACAAATAAGAATTTAAACCAGAAAGCTTTAAGTTAAATATTTGGGTACGAAAATATTTGCTTTCTGCGGTTTTCAGAATCTTAAACAATATCCCCTTTTTAGGAAAAAAATCGTTTGGAACTTGCTGAATATGTAGTTTATTAACAATATCATGATTTTGAAACATCCGTATTTACCAAAATCAATAAAATTCTAAGTAATTTTATTCATATTTGCAATGTTTTATATTCAAAAATGTTTTAATTCATATTTAAAGATTATAATGTCTCTATGCTTCTCGTCAAATAAAATTAGTTTCTCTTTCTGAGTTTTAGTGTTTATTTTTCTATCTTAAAATACATTAAAATACCAAAGAAACTTCGATTCAGAAATCTTGAAGAACTTACACACATTCTTTCTTTTGAAGATTTATTGAAAAGAAAGTTAAGCATTAAGCAGGATTAGTTTAATAATCAAGCACTTAACAGTTACTGGCAAAAAAAAAAAAATTCTTAGATATATAATGCGGCTAAATGCATGGTACGATTCCTAATTGTCTCTAAACAGCATCGCGTTTTTTCTAATTATGGTTTAGTTAAAATAATTCTTTCAAAAATTGAAAATTATAAAATAAATATTGAAAAGGAAACTTTTTATTATTGATTTTATTTTAAATGAAAATATGTCCCTATAATTTTTTTAGCAAAATCATTTTTTAAAAAGTAGAAACATTCAAGCATTTTATTTATAATTGATTTCCTAAGAAAGAAAATACAAAATGTATCAGATTAAAGTCATAGAACAGAAATTTATTATTGCTGTTATTTGGCATACTATTCCTTTAATATAAAGAATTACGAATTGATAAAATTTATTAAAGCCTTCAGTACTGATTAAAAATAAGGTATTTATTCAATTTTGATTATTCAAGGGATGTTCAAATGAAAAGGCACGAAACGACACTGTGGATATAAATGAAGACTTTACTCAAAGTATAATTCACAGGGCTGAGTACAACAATCCCATTGATTAACGAGTCGAAGGATTCTTTGTTCCCAGAATTCCTGTGGCCATAACGAGACCCAACACTTCACAGCGTCCTTGAATTCGCCATCCAAGGTCCGATACTGGTTGAATTCCTCAAGCACAGAAGTACCATTAACTCCAATGTGTACTGTGAGACACTCCGTAGACTCCTCAGGTCCATCAAGAACAAAAAACCTGGACTACTCACAGAGGGAGGGGTTCTGATCTATGATAACGAGCGTCCATACATCTCCAGGGTCACACACGCGGAACTGGCTAAGTTTAAGTGGGGGCAGCTCAACAATCCACCCTACAGCTCGGGTATGTCGCCTTGTGATTTTCTGGTCCCCTGAAAGAACTTCTGAAAGAGAAGCGCTTCAACTCGGATGGCGAACTCAAGGACGCTGTGAAGGACTGGATCTCGTCACGGACACAATAATTATGGGAACAAGGAATCCTTCGGTTTGTTAATCAATGCGATCTTTGTGCTCAGACCTTTGGCGTATACTTTGAATAAAGTCTTCATTTATACACATAGTGTCGTTTCGCACCTTTTCATTTGAACAATCCTTGTATCTTGTATTGCTATAAAATCATTTTATCTTATAAACGAAAAACTTTGTACAAAAAATCAAATTAAGATTTGTTTTTCCTTTTACTTAACCCATTTAGAGTAATTTCAGATTATCTATTATTGTGGGCTGAAGTTTTCCACTTTTAATTCCATTTAAGGAGTCTATTAAATTAAAGAACTTACTTTCAGAAGCTTTGCTTTCGATTAAACACTGATTCTTGGAAAATGTGGCAATAAGTTTGCTCATTTAAGAATTGAGTAAAATGGCAGAAAGGAAACTCTTTGATAAGACTTTTTTATATAAATTTTGAAGACATATTGCGATTAGAACGAAAATCAAAATAAATAATCAATAAAATGTATCTATATTTTTAATTCTTTAATTCATTTATATATTTAATTCTTGAAAAAGGATTTCAATGTAATTTTTGCCAATGCATTCATTGCTGAAATTCAATCTTTAATTTAGTTACATCTCAAAAATGTTATACGAGAATAATTAAAAAAAACATATCTTTATGCGAGATGCGTATTAATAAACATATATTTATGCGGGATCTTTGGTCATATATCCTTTATAATGTTTAATATGCAAAGTATTTTTTGATAAACTTTTCACATTGTTAATTATCTTCTGCACAAAAATGTCATCCTTTTCTCTTAGAAAAGTAATTTGATGCATAATTATACACCTAATAAAAAGATTTGTTTATTGTTCTGAAAAATAAATATACATAATTGTTTTAAGTCGAATTTCTTTGAAAAATGAATCTACATATTTTTGACATTCTGTGGGCGTTTTTAACAATCAGTATTGAAAAATGAATAAATAAAACTTTAAAAAGATGCACCGTCTTGAATGGTGAGTGAGATGCAACTTACGAGTTCAAAGGGTTAAGTCCCCCCCCCCATTTCTTTATTATTTGAATGCTTTATTTTCTTCTATTGTTGAAAATTAAAAGAGTTACGAGAATAATAAGTTTTGTATTAATAAACATTAATATCTACCAAATCTTTTGCCATATATCATTTAAAAGTACAGTATTATGCCTTATTTTCCAGAATTCATTTCTTTCTTGCACAAAAATTCGTTTTTCCAATATCTTTATTATTTTATCGCATTATTTTCTTTTATAGTGGAAAATTAAAAGAGAAAATTCTCTTTATCATCTGTACAGCTTATAAGAGCAATAAGAAAATTAAGCTATAGTTCCATGAAGAAAAACTTGAAATTAAAAAACGAATTTCCCAATTATTTTTTTCAATAGTATCATAATGCCATAACAATTTCTCTAGGATTTCATAGGACTAATAAATGCGCAACAGTTGCCAGCCACAACAGTTGGCTGGAAACATCTTCATCTTAACCTTTACTTCCGCTTGTTAATGTTATGGAATCCAATGGAGTTTTCTGATTTCCATTCCTTTAATTTTGAACAAACAAATTTTTTGTAATCAAATTTCTTTTTTACATAAATTATTTTAATGTGAATCGCTATTATTATGTTGCAAATTTTAAATTGAATATCATCTGAATGCATATGTAAACCAGATAAATCCTTAAAATGCATCATCTATGGTAAATATATATGACTCATTTTACTGTTTTTGTGTTAAATTGCCATTGATTGGAAACATAAATATTTGAAATAAAAAATTATTAATCATGACTCTAACTCTTATGAAAACCACATGCAATTTACTTGACTTCTATATTTAAATCTGAAATGCATTAAGACAGTTTTTTTTTTGTTATAAAATATTCAATGCCGTTTCTTGCCTTCAAGCCCATAAATGTTAACTGCTAATACAGGCAAAAATTTTCATTTTTTAAAATCCGTATAGCCAGAGAAATGAAAAGTCAAAGAAAGAAAGGCTGTCCTGTCACTTCCCACAAAGAATTAGGCCAGTCTTAACGTTATTTGAAATTTAAGTTAATACAGGTTTTGACAGTTGTCCGATATGTTTGGGCTTCCAATGTTTTTATCACATTAGATATATTCTTTTTCTGCTTAATAAAATCAAGACACAAGACATTATGTCCTCAGTTATTTTTTTCAATGGATATTCCATAAGAATAATTTTCTTTTCTTATATTCTTTTCCAAAGGTGGATTCATGAATAAAACCATTTGTTTCTTCCTCGTTTGCTATTATTTTTAAGTAATTTAGACTTCATATAAGATAATTATTTACAGCCTTTAACATAAGGTTTTAGAAGCATCTTTACTTGAATATTAAAAATTTAAATATGGTATGCATTCATTTGTATTTTCAATCAAAAATGTGTTTTGCATGGTTTTCTCCTTCTTTCAGAAGGAGATATCTGAACAGTTCCAAGTAGTCAAATATATCAGTCACTTAAAAAAATGAGAGTGTCAAGGTGTGTAAATAAACTTCCAAAGCACTTTTGCTGTATCACTGGTGATTATTCGAAAAGAAAAAACGACACTATGACCTGAAGTTTTCAATCTCGTTATTCCGATGTTTTATTTTGTTTATTCCATGTTGTGCGTTATAATTTGAGCTCGATTCTATTAAATTCGCAAAATAATAATTAAATTTACTCTAAAAATGTCCTTCCCGATCTAATTATTATGTACGTAATAATAATAATTTCATTTTTCGACACCGACTAAAATATGTCACTGTAACAACACTTAATCAAATAAACCCCCCTAAATAAATTAGAGAAATCCAATTTTTATAACAAATTTTATTTTAGTGGCGTTTATGCATGCACAAAATAAATGCACATTTATAAATGCAAAAGAGTGTGGGATAACTATTCCCGTCAACTCTATCCTAGTAAAAGATCTCTCTCACCGACAGAGTTGTATTTTTTAAGTCTTCACGCAACTGAACTTTATTATCTACAGTACTCTTGAAAGATTTCCTCACCATTGATCATCAGCATTTACAGTATTTTTAAAAGAGCTCCTCACCATTGATCATCATCATCTATCGTGTTTTTAAAAGTGTTCTTAACATTAGTCATCACCATCTACAATGATCTTCAAACTGAAGTCTATCATCAAATGCATGTTTCTCAACAACGAGTATATTTGACATTGAAACCGATCCACAAGGTGAAAACATCGTCATAATTGCGTTTTAATGTTGAAAATAACTTTGTTAGAAGGCATCTTCATTTAAATGCTCGAATTATTCTGCAAACTACTGCAATTCTAATTTATTTCTAGCAGTTCTATCTATGCTTCATGATTCTTTTCATCTAAATTTTTTATGTCTTTTTTAATTGAACTTATTTGCATTTTCTTATTTAAATGTTTTATTACTTTTCTTATTTAAAAACATTTTTAACATTGCGTGTAAAAAAATATAGTTAGTTTTTAAAAATATTTTCTGCACAAGGGATCAACTATACCACCCAATCAAAGAATCATACCTCCAAGGAATTTTCCATCATAAATGCAGAGGTACAAAAAGATTCTTTACTTCGCTTTGTGTAAGTTAAATATTATTTGGTATATCTAAATGCCATCATAAAACTGCTTTGTAGCTAATGTATTTGTATATTTCTAACAAAGTAAATACAGTGCGGACAAATACAATAATTTATCCCATAATTTTTATGTCCTTTTATTTATTTATATTTTTTTAAATGTTCTTATTTAGATTTTTATGGGTATTTTTTTCGTATTTAAAAACATTTTAGCATTAATTGCATTGAAATAAGGATAGTTTCTTAAACTGTTTCCTATACAAGAATTCAATTGTACCATCCAATCAAAGAATTATCCCTCCAAGGCTTGTCTCCATAACATCCCATCATTAATTGAGATCAACAAAAACATTTTTTATTTCTCTTTGTGTACGTTGAACATTATTTGGCGTATGCAACTGCCCTCATAACACTTTAATATATGAAATTCATTTGTAGTCAATGTATAATGTATTGGATACTTCTACCAATGTAAATACAATGCGGACTATATGATAACTTTACCACACTTTTTGATTCGGTGATATTTCTTTTCATCTAAACTTATTTTGTCTATTTTAATTAATATTTTTTTCAATACATTTTCAACATTAAATGCACTAAAAGTAGGGTAGTTTTCAAAAAGAGCTCAAATATGCCATACAATCAAAGAATCACGTTACAAAGGTTAATATCCGTTACATCCTGGCATAAATTCAGACCCACAAATGATTCCTTATTTCTCTTTGAATATGTTGAACATTATTTGCTGTACCTAACTGCCCTCATAATCCTTTAATACATACAAACTGCTTTGTAGCCAATGTTTATGGATACTTCTACCAACGTAAATACAATGCGGACTACTATGATAACTCTACCAAACTTTTTGATCGGATGGTATATTTTGATTCAGTGATTTCTCTTTGCATCTAAAATTATTTTCTCTTTTTTTAATTTATAATTATTTGTTTATTCTTATTTAAAAAAACATTTTTAACATGAAGCGCATTAAAATATGGTATTTTTAAAACTATTTACTATTCAAGATTCAACTATATCTCTCAATCAAAGAATCATACCACCAAGGCTTATCTCCATTACACCTCATCATAAATTTTGCCCACAAAAAAGATTCTTTGCTTCTCTATGAATATAGTGAACATTATTTGGTGTATCTAACTGCCCTCGTAATCCTTTAACATATACAAACCTTTAACATATACAAATGCTTTGTAGCCAATGTATTTGTATGCTTCTACCAAAGTAAATAGAATGTGGACAACTACAATAACTTCTACCCACTTCAAACCTCTACATCCCGGAATGAGGATAATTAGACTAGAGAAAATGACATCTGGCCGCTGTCCACTTCGAATGTAGGTCAGCCGAAACCTAATTTGAAATTTCAGTTAATACAGGTTTTGACAGTTGTCCGATATGTTTGGACTCACGCTGTCTCTTGTCAGGAGAGAGCTTCTTTTTCTATTTAATGAAACAACTCGCATTGCTCTTCAGATATTATATTGAATGGATCTTTTCAAGTTACTTGAGTTAAAGTCTAACTTATTTCCTCTCTTCTTTTTTGGTTTATTACTGCCCAATGCTTAGGTTTTTATCCAACAAAAAAGATTTCTTTTCTTCTCGTTTCTTTCATTTCCAGGTGGGTTGCTTTTCATTCCAGATAATTATTGGCATCGTTTCTTATAAAGTTTTAGAGGCATTATTCTCAGTGTATCGAAAGTTTTTGAAAGAAAAAAAAATAATAATGCAGTTCCAGCTAAAATCCTATAATGGTATTTTTCCAAACGACTGAGTGCTGTGCTAATTGACTTAAATCTGGTTGTATAGTAGTAAAAAAAGCAAAAAGAAAGAAAAAATACATTTTTTTTTCTTTTCTGAATACCAAAGTAAAACTGTAAACCGGAATTATTTAGATTTATTTTGGAATTCAATATTTACGAATAAATTCATGTATCAAAGTAAAGTATTTTGCAGGGCTCAAGTAGAAAGGAAGCAAAAGTTAATATTTTGAGAACCTGAATTTTTTCAAAGGCAAAATTTTTTGTTTACTATTTTATTAAAACTAAGAGACTTCTCTGAAAATGTATAATTTTCGTCAAAAAATATGTTGGTTTATGATTTCATTTTAGATTTCAAATTCAAAGCTATTTATGTTATGGAAATAACATAACTTTTAAAGTCTGGTTTCCACTTTCTTCAGTTATTTTGCATTTACGGGAAAATACTTGATTTTTCAAAAGATATAAAAAAAAGTTCAGATATAATCTTTGGGTAAATCTCTAAAATTAATTTTGAAATAGCTGAAGTAAGATTACTGAAATCTTTTAGAAAAAGATCAGCCTTTTTTTTAGAGCTGAAAAATGATCCGCTTTTGCAGGTCAAAAATAATTTGCATTCTCTATGTAACATGATCAAGTGTCTTATGAATTGTATTTAAGGAATAGATAGGAAAAGTATTTGTATTTAAGGAATAGATAGGAATAGTATTTGTATTTATGTAATAGATAGGAATAATATTTGTATTTAAGGAATAGATAGGAATTGGAATAGAAATTGCATTTAAGAAAAATTTTTAATTTTTTGTTTATAAATTGGATACTTTTTGACCTTAAAATTGTCCTTTGCCCTAAATTTTTAATGCATAATGTAATTATTTGAATAGGAGAGTACACTTGTTATATTACACGTGCGACTGTTATGAATATAGTAAAGAGATTTTCATAATAGTAGTTGAGGAATTTTATATATAATGCTATAGTAATCACAATAAAATTTTAAAATCTGAATAGTGGTATAAAATATTTTTATTCTTCATATTTTTATAATGATTTTTTTCTAGAATGTTGCTTGATTACAAAGTATGTTCCAATACAACTGTGCAGTAGAAAAAAAAATAACGAAAAGGCCATACCTATTTTAATTTATCACAAATGGTATAGCCTGTAATGTCACTTTATAGAAGTCCCAAAAATGCAAATATGTTAAATGTATAATTATGGTATAATATAAAATGTTGTTGCCGCCCTGGGGCATGTTGCGATACAACATTTCCATGACTTTATTCTTGATGGCAAATACAAATGTATTAAACTACCTGAATATATGGAGATGGTTAAAGTATCAAGGCAGTCAGAAAAAACTCCATTCTGATCCATTATATTGTTACATGTAGAACAGTGCTGACTTTAAACTTCAGAACACAGGATGGACTATGTGTAACAGATCCACTAAACTACGTGAATATATGGAGAGGGTTAAACAAGCTTATCAGTCAGTAGAGGATTCCATTCTAATCAGCTGTATTCATTAAATCTAAAACAGTGCAAACTATGGATGTGCATTATGATCCGTTATATTTATTCCATCTAGAACAATATAGACTATGAATTTCATGATGTGAAATTTTTTTTCTCCTAAATAAAGAGCTAAAAGAAAAAAAAATATTTTCAAGAGATGAAAATTCGAAAAATATGTTAAATTGATTTCGTACACGACAAAATTTATTTTAACATTTAGGAATAAAACAACCTCTAGTATGTAAGAAGAAGCTTACTAATGTTAAAGTAGAAGATATAGAAAAATTGCATTTATCGGATGTTGGAAGTAACTGGCGAGAAAATGTGTTTCTTTTTTCGATATCACGTTTATTTGATCCATTGCAATACCAGAGAAAAGAGGAATTATAAGAAAGAAATAAAGGGTGAAATTGATGGTTGAGTTGAAGGATCTTCTTGCAATTTTTTATTTGGGGGGGGGGAGATTTTTTTTGTATATAAAGGTTGTTTAAGTAATACATTTTCTTATGTATATGCAGAAATTTCGTATTTCAGATTGAAGACGCTGTTTGTAATTTCTCTATATATAGGCCTACAGTAGTAGATAATATATGCAAGATAAATAGATTTCTTTCTTGATAAAATATATTTAAGTTTTGTTTCTTTATTTTAAAATTTTTAGTACACTTTCAACATTACTTTTTTTTTCACTGAAGTAAGCAATCAGCAGGGATGTTCAAATAAATTTTATATCACTGTTATTAAAACAATAGAATTGAAAATAGCTTGTTTTTATTTAAAAATAAAATTCAACTGAAATTCACCTTCACCTTTATGGAGCTAAAATGGCAGGAGTTTTTACATGATAGTTTAAAAATTTCCCCTTCAAAGTTTTGGTTCGTTTTTAAAATCCATTGCAAATTAATTAGTTTTGGAATATGATCTGAGGATAGCCAAAATCATTGTTAATAGTTTAGACTGTTTGCTGATTTTATTTTCATTTGCGCTTTAAACTCTCCTTTTTCTTCTGTAATTCCTCCATTAAAACAGAATTAAGTGCATTTTATTCTATAATGCTTCTATTAAAATTACTGGCAAAACTAATTTCGTCTCGTGAAAGGTTAATCCATATAACAGCTACATATGCTAATTTAGTCTTGTTAACAAGCTATAAACATGTATATTTCTCTTTCCTTAATGCAAAATTCGAAGAGCTGAGTTTAACAAATATCTTCAGTTTCGTTCTAATTTAATTTACTTCCTTGTTAATTTAATTTGAAACTTCTCTCTAAGTAATAAAACTATGTCCTTGCTTAATAACTCACATCCATTTCGTAAATCTAATTCGGTATAATAATAAGTTTGAAAAAGTATACGGGGTGATAATTATATTAAGAAACAAAGAATTTAGTCCAAGAAATACCACGAAGAGCTAGAAATTATTACTCTATTATAATTTGGAAATGAGCTTATGAAGTCTAGGTAAATATGAAATAATGACATTAGCTTTAAAATGAGAGTAAATACAGGACTTGACAAAACCTCTTTATCATGCTAGGTATTTTTAAAAAGTTTTAGGAATATGCTATGACAGTGAATTTTGTTCTATTTATTTCATTTCGTAAAGTTCTGAGAAATTTGTTTACAATAAGGGATTTCAAGAGAGTAGCTACATTTGAAATTTTTACTTACAAGAAGAAGAAGAATACATTAGAGGATGTACAAATTAATCTAATAAACCATTTCCCTGAAAAGAAAAACACTGTGCATTCGAAGATTCCATTTGAATTACACATTTATAAAGACCGAAAAACTTCAACTTATCATAAATAATTAATTAATTGCTTGTGGGAATAATATTTTTCCAATACACCTACGTGAAAAATAATATTTTAAATTAAATTAAATACTTGTCTTTTTATGAAGGACTTCAAAAAAGGGACTTTTAATAAGTATTACAAACTTAATAAAAATTCTCTTTAAAATAATAATGCACATGGCACACCTTAATTTTAAAACAAATTATATGTAATAATAAATGTTTCTAATGATTATACATTAATAAAACCACGAATATTTTCCAATTGACGTTATCAATTCTTTATCCTTGAAATTTTAAAACAATTTTTTTTTAACATTTCGCCACCTTATTTGAGCTTTTAAAATTAAATACTACTATTTAAAACTTTTACATATGGTATAAATTTGTTTTTTAAGCACACGAAAATTTTAACAATAATTTCTCATAAATGCTTTCATTGCTCCACTTTTTATTTGAAGCAGCAACCCCATATTTAACACTCGTTTCATAAGACCTCAAACAATGTAAGAAATAATTGAAATGTAGATTATATTTAAGTCGATTATTAGTTAAACTTTTTAAGTGATTTTAATAATAATGTCAATTTTGAATCTTGAACAGATACATTTAATTTAAAGCATAGATTATTGACGAAAAAATTCCTTGGTGTAAAATGCAGTTTAAATGATGCACAAATTGGAAATGTATTGTATGAATTAATGTGAAATATCGGGGTTAAAAATATCCATACGATATAGTAAGATATTTCTACATATTTCAGTGTCGAAACATATTTGCAGTAGTGATTCACCTTGTATTTAATACGACTAAGGTTAGATAGGTTATAAAATGAACAAACATAATTTTTTAAAAAGTATTTCCTGCTATTTTGGTCAACTTTCGGTATGTTGTAGAAATAAGATAAGTATAACATAATGTCTCGACAATTCAAAAATGTCCTTTTCTTTCAACTTTAAGTAATGACTAAATAGGAAACATGATAGTATTCATTTTAATTTTAGTTACATTCAGAGATTTATACAACTTATATTTCTCTTTTTCTTATTGATTTAGATTATTCCATCTAGGTGGCTCTCCTATTTAGCAATTCCGGAGAAAGAATAGTCGTACTCAAAATAACATATATCGATGCAATAGGTTTTAAAATTAACAAAGTAATTTTTTTTAATAATGTCTCATGCGTTTTGGCCAATTTCTGACGTGTAAAAAATCAGGTAAGTATAATATGATATCTCATCTATTCCAGTTTGTCAGAATTTTCTCTTCTTTCAACTTTAGTACTGATTAATTAAGAATCATGCTATGGAATTCAGGTCAGAGATATATTCAGAGATGCTCTGCAATTCATTTTTTTAAAAATTTTGATTTAAAATATTCTTGGAAGATGTTTTCATATTATCAGTTCTAAAGGACGAATAGTCTTACACAAAAATAAATTATATCGATGTAGTAATACTGTAAATGAACCCTTGACCTCTACGCGTAATGTAGGTAAAGCGTCAGTATGTGGATATTTTAAACAGGACTCATTTCTCCCTAATAATCCATCACTAAAGTATTTTCATCATCCCAAGTATGCATATCGAATATTGTCATCATCCCAAGCATGCAACCGAAGTCCTGTCAGATTTGAAGATTTTCTTGTCTGAATATGGCAAACCTAAATTCTATAGTAGGTTACTCTGACCGGCCTTAAGGCACATGATCCCAAGTATGCAACCGAAGTATTGCCATCATCCCAAGTATGCAACCGAAGTACTGTCAGAATTGAAGATTTTCTTGTCTGAATATGGCAAACCTAAATTCTATAATCGGTTACTCTGACCGGCCTTAAGGTACATGGAAATATCTGAATGACCCATCCGCCGCAACAGCAATATTGGTGGAAACTGTGGTTGATGGTCCTAAGAGCCGGTGATAGTCCTAAGGACCATCACCAGCCACGGTACAACCTTTCACTTGGGAAGTACGTCCAGTCATCGATTTGAACATTTGATGCCAGCCCACCTTTTTCTGTACCCACCAGAGTGACGAGAACCAAACATCATACCGGTAGATTCTACCATTAGAAGGACCCCAGTTGGAGTGAATTTGCCAAACAGTTCTTGAAATTCAAAATGTCATCTGCCTGTATTTCATGAAATAAGAAACTTCCAATAAGCTCTGCATATTGTTTTAATTTAATTGCAATGTATTCGACATGAGAGATATTTATAATCTTCGAAGACGCAGAATGAAAAATAATTGTTTGAATGCTCAAAGTCACATTTCAAAATGCGTAATAATCAGAAATACCATGTATACACGTTTCCACAGCTGAAATATCCCACGATAATGTCACATATTTCTATTGCAATAATTTCATGCATATTTTAATTTGTTGAGTTTCTGCAATACACGTATAATTTCACGACGGGAAATATATACAGCTTTTAATAACAACCTGCACCAAGTGAAACCGTAATCAATCAAGTACAAGAAACTAGTATAAATTGGGTTTGAATTCTTTGGCAATTATGGAATATTAGGAATAATCGATTCATTTGGCAATTCTATTAACTTCATATATTTCACAAAATGTAATTAAGCAGGTTAATTATAGAAGCAGCTATTGATTAATACCTCCGAATTAGTTAAAAATGAGTGCGGTAATTCATTAATAAGCCCGGCTTTAAATGGTTTTATCAAAACATCATGGTTGCAAAAGTTTGCCAAAATATATTTTTGCAACACGTCTTGTCCAAAGATAATAAATAATCAATATTCGCAGATATTTGTAAAACATCCTCCAAATATAATTATTATTTATCAAATGGTGTTTGAAATAGTTTGCTTTGCCAAATTTTCGTTGGATATATCTATTCCAATGCTTTTTACCCAAAAATAATGAATCACTTTTATCCACAAATATTTACAAAATATCTTCATTACTAAATTTAATTTGCAGTTGTCTAAAGTGTTCCATTTTATCTCACATTCATTAAAGATTATTTTACTTTTTTTAAATTTTTTTTTACCCAAGTGATTTTTTTCCGTCTGCAAAGTTTTTATTAATTTAAGTCTTAAGTTCTATGATTTAATTATCTAACGCTCCGTTTCTTCTAGCATTTTATAAAAAAAATAGGAAATTATGAATAAAGAAACTGTGAAAAAATGAGATTACTTTCTATAATGAATAAAATACTAGATAAATAAATATACATACACACTAGATACTTATCAATCTAGTACAGATGTTCTTAACGTTTTACATTTCGTACAACATCATTAAGACTTGAAAATATATATCAACATGAAAATATTTTACGATTAAAACTAAATAATTCTAAATGTTAAAAACACAAGATTTATGAATTATATTTTTATTGTAATCATGTTCGATATGTTAGGTTATATTTATTAATAATAAAAATATTTCAAGCCCAGATACCGTTTTGAATTCATTTTAGAAAGTCATTTGAACATTTTGAACAAAAATTGCAATACCAAACATAATGAAAAGTATATTAAGAAAACATATGTACCGCAGTTTGAGATGAATTGTTATATTGTTTTTGTAAAAAAGGGTAACTTTATTTAAGAAAATATTTTGTAAAAGTAAAAATAATATATTAGCAAAGTAGCTCATTGTTAATGTTTCAAAACTCCAACATCAAAGGTTTTAGATTCAGTAAGAAAATCAATAAGTCAGACTTATAATTAAAACCAAGCTGAATACATTTAATAGACTTGCAACAATTGCAAAATAAATTTGAGCAGAAATCGATCCATCTATCAAACAACAAGTATTTTTACTATCAGTAATTATTCCCGTTTAGCAGAATATGTGAGTGAATTTCTCAAATATTTCCCTCTAATTTTAAGAGAAACGACGTAAAGTGACGCCATAGTCGGCAATGACTTCAGAGCATCATGTCAATAAAACAGTAAGTAGAAGAAAATTTAGTAAATACATTGTTATGGAAATCTTCCGGTAGATGTACGGTGAAAGAAATTCAACAGGTTGGATAATAGGAAATATTTTTTATTCTACATAAAAACGCGGGTTAAGTACACTTCTTCAAAAACTAGGCTGAAGCGTGCAGGTTCGCTTGCTATTTATATTGTAACTTCCCCCGTTTCCCAGTACTGATAAGACATTTACAGCCAGCTGTGTCGTCGCTGTTACTTACTCAACTCCTCGAGATAGCCAGATGGTGGATCTTTTCTCCTGGTGGTCTCGCATCTGTTCATTAGCGACTACAATGAAAGACCACATGTGGAATTCCTGATCCAAGAGGTATTGATAATACCTTCAAAGAGAAAGGGGGTCCAAACATCCGGATGCTAGATGTTTCTCTTTGTGAATGGAACTTCCCACGACCCACTGGTGCCGCTAATAGAGCATATTGCTGAACCACGATTGGCCGAAAGAGAGCTCAAATGACCAATGTAAATTAAGAGGCAGAGATTGTTGCCGAAATAAAGTGCGGGGATTTTTTTTAGGAGGAGAGAAGAAACGAATTGCAGCGGACTGTTAGACTACGCCCACGAGTTCGGAGTCCGAGAACCAACTGAGTTTCAAGAAAGCCTTCGACTTTTGATTGTTGTATCTCCTACTACATGTGTAAATAACTTTTTATATAACCAAGATTAGAAAAATTATTCTTTTGTATATAAAGGGCTGTAAAATAAAGAATTTCTTGGAAATTCTATTTCTTTATTTGATCAGTCGAGATCAAGACATTACAATATTTTAAAACTAATTTACAAAAAGCCGTTTTCCAGTTTTAGTCACTGTGTATATTTCGACAATTTTATTTTATGTTAGTAAATACTACCAATGTCCTAATTAATTCCATATCAAATTACTGAGTCTCACTTTCTACTTCTGAGAATTACATCAAAAGCTTTACTTCTACCTCCTCCACCGTTTGAAAAAATCTTTAAAACAAAATTTAAAAAAAAAAAGTATGATAGAAAGATTGAAATGGCATCGTAAAAAAATAATGTCTTCTTTTATATAACATTCACATAATTCAACAACGGAAATGCCAAAGCTTCGAATAATAATTAATGAATTAGCTCGAATAAAAAGGAAATAAAAATTTCAAAAGTTCGTTTTTATAGATAGATACCCATCCAACAATGCCCATCATATCCCTCTTACAAAGCATATTTATACCAAGAAGAAGCTGTAGGTAAAATTGTTATCCTATAGAGCGCTTACATGTAGAGAACTTTGCTTTTATTGTTAATGGTCATAAAGCAGTATAAAGTTAAACAAGGCCTGATTTAAACGTTTCTTATTTTATAATAGCATAAAGACAAAAAATTAAACTATTTCTGCCATTAAATATTAAATTTACAGAAAAAAAGGTATTATTTTGATTCCAAAGATGAATTCTTTTGGATATATAAATTCAAATGTTGAGACACAAATGAGATTCACTCACAGTGGATATCCAGAGTCACAGATGCTTCTAAGGGCGGCGATATTTTGTTGTTGGTTGTCTGACAAGTCAGAGTGGCCATTAGATCTCGTCGCTGTAGTTTTTCGATAAAAAGCTCGTTTCTTGTAATCCCTTGCTCCAGTACTTCGTAGCTGTCATCAACGACTCTCCGACTGCGCCACCAGACGAGAGACGGTGTAGGTTTGCCTGCAAAATAAATGATAAATATAT
This sequence comes from Argiope aurantia, assembly GCA_026543865.1. NCBI lineage: Eukaryota > Metazoa > Arthropoda > Arachnida > Araneae > Araneidae > Argiope > Argiope aurantia. The sequence goes on along the minus strand of JAPMOR010031585.1, from coordinate 26,305 downwards.
TTATATCTTATTTTTCAGATTGGGTTGCGTATGTGGTGTGTCTATGATTTGAAACTTATCAGTGTGAGAAATGCGAAATGCGAATGTGAAAAATTCATTAATTATTATTGGGCAAATTATATATTAGAGATATTATTAGTTTGCTTGTATAAAACACTGTGAGATTTTTAAAGAAAATAATTTCCTACTGATTTCCTTTTTTTTATTTTCGCCTGTTCAGTAAAGAAAAAATACTGCAATCGTGAAAAAAATTCAAAATGAGATTTTGACTAATCAACACGTTTTAGATGTCCCTGAATTTGAAAAACACATTTTTTGGTAAATTTCTGTCAGTTTATCTGTGACAAAATTAACTCAAAAGAGTTTTAAGCCAAATGGAATAAATTTCATATATGATCTTTGCACCAAATATGTAGATATCTAAGTAATTTTGAGCATGATATCTTCGGAGTAATTCTGTCTGCCTGGCTGTAAAAATATAAATTACGATACTACAATAAAAAGAGAACAAGTTGAATAAACTTCGGTAGACATATTTAACATCTATAGTGTAGACACATATCAAAGTTGAAGTCAAACTCGATGAGGATTTGAACGTCTATTGGTCTGTACTTTCCGAAACATGAAATCGTGATAACACAACATGTTTACATGTCTCATGTGTAACATGTAGATGCAATGAAGTAAACGTATTAAATTTGGTATGGAATTTTGAGACTACATTTGTATTCTTGTATCAAATTTTTGTTTTATTCTTGAGAAAAACCGAGTATAAAGCACAAATACATACGGACATACATACCTATGGCATGCGGTTAATAATATCGATTTTCGGATACTATTAACCGCATGTCAAGGATTAAGCACCAGATTATTCACCAGGTATCTACGATAGATTCAGTAAAGATGCTAAATTCACGCTAAAAATTAATATTTCTTAACTATTGTACGCCAGTACCAGCCAAAGTCCTTTTCTGGGCTAACATCTTTATTAGAGAGTAATTGAGATTGTTTTCGGTTAGGTGACTGTCATTGGTATTACGATATGTTTATATTTCAAAAATTTATCATTGGTACTTACTTCTGCAAAGAGATTAATTTATAAAATTCATTTTCCATTTTATATATTGGACTTACATATTCCAGAAGTTTGCTAACCTTAATTAAAAATATATATGTTTATCCCAGATGTATTCCAGTATGTACCAAAAATAAGCTAGATCGAGTTATAGTTTACTTATAGATTGAAATAAATCATAATAACATGTATTACTGAAACGTTTTATGTTTATTTGTAATAATACAAGTCAGTAGTGATGTCAACATGTTCGTAAAAAGTACAATTAGATTAGCCTATTGTATTATATACATCAGACTATTTAGGTAGTGCATTTAAAATGTGAGACAGATTTGCGGTAATAAATGGGGAATACTTTGTAAAAATCGACTTGGTAAATTAGTCACTAATTAAATTTTCCAATGAGTAAATCGTTTTTGGCTGGATGTTGGCTAAAAGGACTAGTGTTAGCATGAAAGAAATTGCAGATAATGAAGTCAATGCATCTTGAAATATATAAGTTAACAGCAACAGAGTGTGAAATTTTTGGAATCATTTGCACATTCTGCTTCAATAAAAGAAGATGTATCTTTATAACAGATTTGTCTAAATATTCAGTTTAGTTTATCAGGCTCTGGTCAAAATTATGAATATGAATTTCCTCACATGATTATTATCATTTATGAAATTACGAATCGATGTTATACATCCTCCTCTTCAATAAACATATGCCTGAATTTTGAAGGAAGATAACTGAGTCTTATGTGACAGTATAAGAAATCTGATGAAAAATGCTTTACGAAGGACTAAAAAAAATATAATAAAAAAATTCAAATCCAAAATAAACCAATCACTGTAATTTTCTTGATAATAATTAAGTAAAATGTGAAGTTATTTACTTAATTGCTAATTAATTATTTTTAAGTAATTACGTAGATCGTTTTTGAAAATTTTCAAGGTTGATACAGTTTTTAAATCTTTGTTTTTTTTCACTTTATAAGAAATTTATCATTAGTATTTTGGGAAATAAATATAAGAATACATCAATGCTTGATGTACTTAAAAATAAATTAAGTTTAGAGTAGTTAAATATATCCTTAAGTTTGGTAATTTTAAGTTACTTTTTATAGAATTTGGTTACGAAAAGGCAATGACAGTGCTGATATTGATATCAAATTTACCAACTGTTTGGCAAATATGGCAACAACAATGAAGACTCTGGAAAATTGAATAATTATAGCTCTATCTGTATTTAGAGCCGAGATCAGGATATTTTTCTGGAAAATTCCATGTGATATCGCGTTTTGCCAGGTGACTGCGCGGTGAGACGGTTCAGATAAGGAGATAATTCTCAATCCTTAATTATGTTTGTAGAAATGGCTGTTTAGCCTTTGAGCGCTATTATAGTTTTCAAATATGATTTACTATCTGAGTGCGTTATTGGTTCCTTCAAAGGCACTTTCTAAACGCCTGGGCTGTGTTTCTTAATATCCTATTCTGCTATTCCTTTAGTGGAAAAAGAAACGCTGTTTTACAGCAGCAAGAATTGATTGTACTCTCACACGATGATATCTGTAACAATTAGTATACGATAAAAACATTCTCTGAAATCTTCAACAAACGCTGTCTTCCGTGTTTGAAATTTTATTTTAATCAGCTTTTAATTTCTCCTACACTAAATATAGCAAGAAAAAGCATTCTTATTATCAACAAGCCTAACTTCAAGATTTTTAATTTCGCAATGGGATGCAAAGTGACAACTTACTTTCATAAAGACTCAGCTTAGATTAATGATTCTTTAAAAAAAAGCAATAAGCATTTATCTCTTGTAAAAAAGGAAATATAATTAAAAATATTCTATGAACTTTAAACAAAAGCTCATCAAAAATCTTTAAATCCACTAAAATATATCACCAAAGATACATTTAAATAATAAGTCCCACATATAAGAGATGGATTAATATTTATTTAAAAAAAATATGAAAGGAAGTTGTATCGTGCGCTTTTTTATATATAATGATTTCCAATTTCTTTTCAAATCCTATCTAAGAATCTATCTAATAGTAAAAGAAATGATAAAAATATCTTCAAAGATTCTAATTAAATACATATCATAATAAAAAGCATTGTATATTTATTCCTTTTGACAACCCTCTTTTTCTCGTATGTTATAAAAATATAAAAGTATTTACCTTATTTCTCAGAAATCATTTCGATTTCTATTAGAATTTTTTTATTACAATCTCAAGATTGAAGATTATAAAAAGCTTTAATTATGAAAGGCTTTGGATATTTAAAAAATACTTTGTGTACACTTTTACCCTTGGGATTATTTAAGACAAACCTTAAATATCCTTCTAAAAAATTCTAAAGAATGTCTACTATATCTATTTTTTTTTTCAATGAATTCTTTCGGATATATGCTCAGTTTGTTTCGAAACTTTACTTTCGAACATTATTTTACAGGAAAGACGGATCCAATTTATTTTCAGAGTTGCAATTGGAAAGATTTATTGGGAAGTTGCTTTTGTTGCTGAGTTATTTATCTTTTCTCTGCAATTTTATTTTTCATTACATTGACTTAAACCTTAAGTGCTCGCTTTTTTAAAGCAAATAAAATATAATTTCGATAGTAAACAGTCTTGGAAAGCCTATTTCTTCAGAAGAATCTACAATTTAACGTGTTATTTTAAGCTAAAGCATTTTCTTACTAGTATATTTTGTGTATAAAATTGTTCAACCATGAAAAAAAGAGTAGGATTTTAAAGAAATACGTGATTTTGAAGTTTAAAAGGAAATAAAATTCTAAGGATATTTCTATTTTACAAACATTGTACTTATAGATAAAGATAAACGGATATCATAAACACAATTTCTATAGAGAATTATCTTGTTTTGATCTCTGATGAGAAATATGTTTTAATTCCAAAATAATAATAATAATAAAATATTTATTCTCTGTTCAATTTAGTATGTTAAAGTATTTGATTGTTCCAAGTTTTCTTTATGACACATTTATTTGGAATTTTATATATTGTTGATTTGCATTATTTAAAAAATATATATTAAATTTTGTTATTTGTGTTGTTATATATATTTAACAGTTAAATGGGGACGTGCGGTCTGTGAGACCACTAGCGATGGATTTTCGATCACCCCTGTTCTATTTTTAGCTCAATTGAATGGATTGACTCGGTAGCTTCCTGTTTTGTTACCTTCAGTACACGTGCACTTTTTTCCCCTATTTCAGCGGATGATTTTTTAAATAATTCAATTATTTCTTTAAGCGCGGTCTCTCAGACCGCACCTCCCTGTTAGTTCCCCAGTGATAAACAAGGCTTAGCAGATGGGGTTAAAACTTGGGCCCCGAAATATCATCCAATTTACTGATCCTATTATGAAGCAGTGCTCCAGACACTTTTAAATGAAGCAGAAAGTGATTTTAGTGATAAGGATAACTGTACAGAAGAGTTTTTCGATAAAAGTTCGCATACAACTAATTCTGATATGTATGTTCAAACATAATTATTTTTTCTGGTGATAATGTATTTTGAAAAATTTATAAAATATATTAATATACCAATATATATATTTACAGAATTTATAAGTTGATTTTTATACTAGTTCTTAACCTGAATGTTTAAAATGCCCTAGGAAACCGTGCTATGAAAGTCACACGTCGATAAAAAAAGGGCCAATTTTACCTATTGTAATTTTTTTCACATAATTTTGAATTATACATTATACTGTCTTCTATATACCTTCATATATTATAAAAATAAATATGATTTAAAAAGTAAAAAGTAATGTGTGTTTTCAAGAATATTATTTTTTGCAACATGTAATTTGAGAAGAAAATGCATATTCCAACGCATTTATTTTTTCAATGATAATGATATTTTGAAAAATTTTCAAAACATATCTATATATCAAGAAAAATATCTGCAAAATATATTGGCAGTTTTTCATACTAATACATTCATTAGAAAATTTAATTTGATTGTAAATGAAATGCGGTCTGGTAGACCGCACCTCCCCAGTTAAGTCCTAAAATTTCACCTCCCCAGTTAAGGGTTAATTATATATAGATAAATTCGAATGTTTTTTAAGCAAATCACTTGGATAATGTTATTTTTGATAAAGTAAAATAAATTTGAAACATAATATCATCTTTATATATTTAGTAGAAAACTTATGAAGACTAAAATAAAATATAAAAGGGATTATTAAATTGAAATAGAAGTTATGAATATTTGTTATAAAAGTAAATATTGCTTGAAAGACAAACAGAACATAAAACGAATGCTTTTATTTCTTTGGATTTTACATAATTGATAGATTTTCTAATATTTTAAAATTTATGTCACTGAATGATATATTGATAACAAGAGCGAAATAATTCTACAGCAAATAAATTTAAATAATTATATAGACAACTATCTCAAGTATATTTGTTCGATATCCATATAATAATGGATAATGTTTTGCTTTTCTTTTGAAAATATGATATTGAAATTTGGCTATGAAAATCTGATGGTAGATAAGTTTAGTTCCAGACTAAATGGGAATATATATTGGTGAATGTTTATTTATCATATTAATTAACAATTATTATATTAACTGAATTCGTTAAATTCTTTCTGTTGAATTTATACATTGATTAAATATGTTGTCTTGATCTCTTTTGAGTCTCTTCTTTGTGTTGTTTTCGAATCAAATGTTGTCAAGTAGTTAACTTTTTACCGAGCGTAATATTAAAAGCCAGCTGAAATGGTCCTCCCCAAACTTGCTCGCATTCTCTCTAATAAAGATAATATTCCTGGGAATGCCTTGTACAGTATTTGCGTACAACAGTTGCAAAATATTTTTAGCTAGTTTTTAGCCATTTTTATTGAATACATCGTGTGATCCTTGGCGATAAATAACTTTCATGCGGTAAAAGTATCTGAAAGTTAAATTTGTGTTTTATACGTGTCAAATTTGTGTTAGACGTGATTGAAACCAAACTGCGATTCATAACTACATTTGTAGTCCCAAAATCATATACTATATTTTATACATTTAAGTCTTTGCGCATTTGAGTTGTGTTTTTATGTTCCTGAAAGTACGGACCGACAGACGGTCAACCTCTCATTATTGCTGGCTAAAAATTTGATAGATATCTACACTATAAATATTAAACGTGGACGCCTAATTTTCTTCATCGTCATGTCTTCGTTTTCTAATTGACGTATTAAATCATATTCAAACAGCCGGGTGGACATACTTCCTCGGAATGGATTTTCTCAAATATAAATAAATTGATATAAATCTACAAATTGGTCATAACGACTACATTCCAAAATCCAGCCATCTAGATAAAATCATTTTTTAACTAACTTTTTCCACAAAGAGATATCTTTCAAAAGTGTGTTTTTTTTGGATTCAGGGAAGTCTAAAATGTGAAGATTCGTCAAAAAGTCAAAAACTGAGTTCGATCTTTTGGACGATAACAATAAATTTTCCATATTTCATATACGAAAAGGTAAAAAAATGAAATAAATAGCTAAAATAAAGAGACAGAGACAAAAAGATGGTATACGGAGCGTCACACTCCAAGGCAAAATATCATTCTATGAAATGTCCAGTTAAAACACATTGATATTAGTTATTCCGGAAGCATATAAGGATATTTCTAATATATTTTTGTGTTTTTTATAATGGTTTATGAATCGAAGAGTTAAATAAAATGAGCATAATCAATTTTATGATTACATTTTTTTGATGAATCAATGACAAAATATATGATAACTACAATTATTTTATTAGAAACATTCAAACACATCCAAAAAAGGAAAATAAAAAATCTTATTAAAGTTTGATCGGTAGCAATTTTAATACCTATTATGTATAATGTGACATGCATGTTCGTTAATGTTTGCAGTAATGGCCATTCATACAGAATAAATATTATCCAAAATTCATGGAATTCTATCTTAATTTTTTTTCCACCAACAACGTTAAAGGCGCATCTGTTTCAAGGTCAGATTACTTAAAACATATCTGGTTTAGCTTTATTGAACTAACATGAGAGCAATTTTCAAGTGAACCTTAAAACGTTGAACCACGTGAATGACTTGAATAGGCTTCAAATATCTAAACTATTGTACGAAAGGAAAATATTTGACATGAATTTAGCACATTTGCATACCGAATCATTAGTGGAATTAAATTTCTGATCTGAAACTCTACGACATCAAAACCAAGACATTATTATAAGACCACACTATCTCTATTAAAACAATAGAACAATTCGTTATAAAAATTAATATAAATACATGGCGCGAATAAGAATAGCTATTTTTTCGATCATTTGAAAAGATCAGTGTATAGCATTCCAAGAACGGCAGCTTAAGCAGCTGCAATGCCTTATGTTTCAATCAGCTTATGCAGCTGTAAATATAATAATGACAAATTTGGTTCATTTCGTTAATCTGCAGTACATGATAGTGCATAGGGAATAATAATTGTGAACCATAAATTACTTCTGTAAAATTTAGCATTTGGTTTCGACATCTTGTTTTTCATATTTCATATAGAATTTACTATCATCAAGTTTACTACTATCATTACAAGAGCGTCATGGTTCTAAAGTGCGATTTCTTTAAAAAATTATGAATAGATGAGAATTTTCGGTTATTTTCCATCATTGTATTACATTTTAGAGCATATTATATACATTTCATTATGGATAAAAAAAAGTTTTTGTTCCAAAACATTTTTTTTTTCAACCCCAGTTTTCCACAAAGGAATACTGATCTTCGATTTTATTATGAAGGAACATCGCCAATCTGATATTTGCGATTTTATTGCAAAAAGCAAAATATAAATAACTGTATAAAAAAATCTTGTCATTTTTATCTGCGATTTTACCATAAAGGGGCACCGACAACCTGCCTGTTACGATTTTTTTGTAAAAACAAAAGACATTTAAAACTAGCAATATTTTAAGTATTATAATCATATCTGCAATGGATTTATATGTATTATTATATAGAAATAGCACTTTTTAATTTTCAAAACTATTTTGCACTTTCGATAAAGTTAGTGATATAAGCATGTCTATTCTTGTTCTTTTATTTTGACATGTTGTCGTTGCCAAATGAAACCGTTTACACTATCTGAACATTTTTCTAAAATATTTACATCATCTGAAAACTACAAAATCACGTATTACAAATTCACGTCCTCTGAAACAACAACAAAAAACATGCTTTTTTATTAATTAGGGTCTTTATCGCTACGCTCAATAACGAATTACTTGTCGTGCACCTGCCATATACTCTCTGTACATGAGAAGATTTCCATAATCATCCCTTGTCACCAATGTAACACCTCCTCCATTTCCACATGATACGCGTGCTCATTCATATGCCTTAGCAATAATGCACTGTAATCTAGTTATGTGCAGTGAGATATTGTATGTGTATACAGGCTGGATTTCCGAAACTTCGAATTTCAGCCAATTCAGATAGCCTTCGATTGAAATTAGTTTGGTTTGACTGAAAGCTAGACTGTTTAGACTGCTGACGATTAAAAGGCTTTGTTTTAATAAGGATTTATTGCAGAAATTGTGCAATTATATTCGCAGCAAAACAAATTGACTACAAAACAAAATTATAAGAATGATTTCTTTTTTTTCTTTGGGGAACTAGTTTTATTTTATGGAAATCATTTTTTATTATAAAATTCTTCTATGATTAAATGGTAATGAGCATTTGTAAATGAATCGCATTTTTCCCTTTATTGCATTTTGTAACTAGACAGAATTCCATAAATTTTCCGATTTTAAAATATGGACATCGATTTGACGTATGATCATTATGACCTTCATATCATAGAACAAAACAAATCATCGTGTTGTGGAGATGAAGGAAAACTAGATTTATAATAACTGTGGTTTGATTCGTTCATTTTTATGTAAAGGCTTAAATGCTTTTGTATAATAAATATTTCTATTGTTGTCTTTCTTATGCATTTAAAAATATTATTTACAGTTAGAAAAGGCATAATGCGTAGAAATAACTTCTATTCTTTGAAACTTAGCAGATGTGTACATTATTTTGTTCATTCATATAGGGTTTTCATCATACAGCAGTGGCCCTTTCTTTAGTAATAAGATTTTGCTCTATTTTTAGAAAATCAAGTTGTTTACTGCACTGCCATTTATGAACAACTCTATTAATAATAACGATGAATGTTCGCCTCTGCGCGTGTGATGACGCCTTACATTATAGATCATTTTATCTTAAGAGGCCAAACAAAACAAATTTTTACTTTGGAGGGTGGAAATGTGCACTTCAGCTGTTCTTGAATTATTAATTTGAATTTTTTTTACTCCAAAGTTAAGGGAAATTTTAGTGTTCAGGAAATGTTTGCAATAGAAAAAATGATTTTTACATTTTAAAATTCAAAAAATTGTTTTTTGATGATAAAAATTAATTGTCATTTTTTTTTCTTCATTTTTTTAAATATTTTGAAATAATATATTTCATATTTGAATTGAAACTCAAAGAATTCGCACTGTTGATTCTAATTTTTAAGCTTGGTCTCTTTCCCATAGTTATCAAGATATGAAGATTTGGCTTTTTTTCATAAATGTTTCCATATAATCCATTTTTTAATGTTGTTTTGTTTTATGTAAAATTAAGTTTTAAGCTCAGAATCAATTAAAAACAGAAAAATTGTAAAACAATTTCATTTTAAAATGATGCTGATTTTTAATGTAATGCAATTAGAAAAATACATATTAAAACGGATATCTAGGCAAAATACAAAGCACAATGCAAACTACAGAACGATGTAAGGCTTCGAAATAATGTAAGTTATACGAAATTTAAAATTTCAAAATATTTAATTAAAAAAACAGCTGAAATACTTAGTATCCAAAACTGAAACAACAAACAACTGAAATTAAAAACAACAACGACTGAACTTTTAAACAACTGAAATAGTAATATTTAGTAATCTATGCAAATATTTAGTAATCAATGCAAAAAAATCGTTCACCAAAAAATGCAACATAGTTATAAATAATTACTAAATTGCACCTATAATTTTTCTTTTAGTCATCTTCATAAACATAATTAGATTACCAAATGAAATTTAACTTCCAGTGGATTGAATTCGATTATGGCTTTATAGCTTCGAAACGAAGCACATTTAATCCCTCTTAAATATTACATATTCATTAATATTCATATTCATTATTTAGTCTTTATCAATTTTCAATCCATAAATTTAGAAACAATGGCCCCCGAAAGTCATTTTAACGGATAAATCATTTCTAAAATGTTATATTATAAAGCGTTTAGTTGATTATTTTGCAATATTTTACTCTGAAAAGTTTAAACGTTGGATAAATTCTAGATATTACCTATTTTAATAAATTTTATATGGCGTTCATAAGTTATTATTTTAAAGGAAATTTCTATCATGTGGTTTTCATTTTTGAGAATACTTGTAGCTGAAAATTTAAAAGGACTTTTGTTTTGCATTTAATGCTCTTCGTAGATTTTTTTTACATGTTCTTATATATTTGTTCTGAGCCCATGTATTTATGTTCATAATATTCATCTCCATAACATTTACGTCTGAAATATTTCTTAATTGTATTTTTTTTTAATTTTGAGATTTGAAAAAATTTAGATTATATTCATATTAATGTACGTTTCTAAAATAATCTTTTCTTCCAAATTTTTAATCTGTTGTTCAGAAAGAAAAAAAAAGAAAAAAGAAAAAACCACTTGAACAAGTAATGATGATTCCTGAAGTTAAAACTCTCAAACATATAAATGTTACGAAAAACTCAAACACCTAAAATATCAGAATTGTATTCGATTACATTTAAGGGGTCTTTGTATTAGGTTACATTTAAGAACAGAATAAGATGATACGGCATTTTCAGGGTATTTATTGCATTTCTTTCCATATGTGTTCGTAAATGACATTAAAGGTACCTTTGCATCGTCAACCAAGTTTAATTTACTTTAGTAATCAGTACTTTTATTTAATTACAAATTTAAAGACCAAAAATATTTTTATATATTGTAAGCATAGATTGGACTCATTATTACCCTAAAAATTTTTTTTGAGACAAACCCACAAATTAAGTAGACATTCTGCAAAATCAAAATTTGCAATCGCAATCTTTCAATCATTAATGTATCTGGAACACTATCTCCTAGTTAAAACTTTATAAATTGAATGTAAGGAAAATAATATTATTCATGTTGTAGTCTTATTCTTTAATTATGGCAATGCAATAAAATGTGCAATTTAATATCCATGTAATGATTTACTATTCGGGAAGTGAAATTGAAGGAAATTAGTGGCCTTCCATGAAATAAAACAGCAAATATTCGACACTCCGCAGAACAAAGGACACGAAAATTGAAAAAATGTGAAGAATCATATGAACATTTCTTATCATTCATTTTTAATATGTGATGTATCACCTTAATGACGTTGTTCGTGTATCACATTTCATTATAAAAAAAGTTTTCTCCTTCAATTTTTACTGCTTGTAGATTTATTGTGGCAAGAATATTCCTTTTTATTCTATTTAAAAACGTTGATTAGGTATTATCTTTTTAATCAAGTAAACTGAGAAAATGGGCACAGTACAAAATTTTCTCGGACAGCTTCAAATAATCCCTGGATGTTACTAAAAAAAATGTATTTTTTAAAAGAAAGAAAATCGATCAATTTAAGTAAGCTGTAAGCCGTTTTAGTATTTAATGAAAAAGATTAAGAGATTAAAAGACATAGATTCAATTAATTAAATGAATTCTTTTCTCTCGTAATTATAAAACCAAAACCAGTTTCTTATAGAAATTAATAGAGAAATGATTTTTTTATAATTAATTACAATTTTATAATAATATTTATAGCAATTATATTTGCTCTAAAAATGAAAATTAAAATAATTAATCATTTATTTGGAATTCTGGTAGTTTAAAACAAAAGCTAATTGCTTATAGGAATGCGATTAAAAAATGTAATTGTTTCTGTTGTTACTGCATTTTAGCTAGCATACATTTTGGGATATTAATTATATATTAGAATATAACATTATTAGGAATAACTTGTTTAACTTATATTAGGATATTACATATATATTAGTATATAAATATGTTTTGTATTTCCCGCGTTCTGAAATTTATTTTAAATATTCTTAAATGTCGCTTTAAAAATATTGATTTCTTATAACACACACACACACACACACACACACACACATATATATATAAGACATTCAGTAAATGAGATTATAAAATGGGGAAGCAAAATAAAATATTCAAAATACAAATACATAAAGCTTAAAAATATATATGCAAATACATAAAATTGTAATCTAAATTATAAGATAAAAAACTATTAATATATGTTAAAAAGAAAATGAAAGAGGATTTGCTCTGTACAAATGTAAATAAATGAGAAAGCCAAGCTATATTGTTCTTTAGTAGGCAATTCCTAAGTTTATGTCTTTCGAAAAAAAAAAAAGAAGAATATGGCGCATTCAAATGCGTGGCATCCTGAATTGTTCCAATGTAGCACGCACACATGTTAGTGGGCGACAAGAACAACTTATATTAGCGAAGCAAAACCATGTAACTTTTTTTAATTTAATTAAATTGCGAGATATAATAAGGAATTTGGTTTTTAATATGCACTATTACACATCATTTTCATCTTTTCTCTGACACAAAATTATAAATGGAAACAAAAATTATAGATCAAACAAAGTTTTACGATATTTGAAAATAATTTATGTACTTTAATTAAGAACTATAATATAAATATAAAATAATTTTCATCAAAAGGAAATTCTTTCTAAATTATATTACTCCAATCCAATGCACTCTTGAAATCAGTGAACTATGTTGAGTTGCTACTTTCCCTAAAGAATAAATATGAGCTACTAAATACTGAAAATTACTACTTTTTTATTTTTTTTTATTGAGCTGAAATTATTGACGTTTTTAATTTTGCCTTCATCTTTTTGAAATACTTCATCCTTTTAATCTTTATTTCATCTTTTTAGTACTTCATCATCTCAATCTTTACTTCATTCCTTTAATAACCTTTATAAATACTTCTCATAATTCAAAAGTGCATTTATGATAAAATTGCAATGTCTCTTCATTAAATTCATGTTCATGTTTAAAGATTTTCTTGACGACATATGTTGATAAATAAAACTTTCATACCAGAAATGCTATATATATATATATATATATATATATATATTTGGCTTTATGAAACGTATTGGATTTCAGATTTCAAAATGACAATAGTAAGACAAAATGACTTTTACATTTTTTTTATTATAAAATATTTTTATTATAAAATATAAATTAATGTTAAAATATTGATAAAACAACTTTAACGTTTTTTGACCTTAACCATTAAATAATTTTAACATTAATGTTTTAACGTTTTTTAGAGAATCCGTATTGCAAATTCCGGTTACTTTATTTTTATTTTTGCTTTAATAAATGAAGAATAAATAAATGGCTTTGACACTTTTGCAATAATAAATGGAGAAATAATTGCATTTCATATTCAATAATTAAGACCTTTTATATAATTTACATATAATTTAACTCTAAAATGCATGCCTTTTCATTTTTTTACTAGAGAAATGCATGTGTTTTGAATAGTTGTATATAATTTAGGAAAATTATTTAAAATAATTTCAGTTTATTTTTTCTGGTGAAATTTTGACAAAACAATTGAAATGCGCAAATTGGCTACATGGTGAACTTAAGCAATATCCCAGGGACATAAATCACGTTATAAAAATGCTTCTATAAAAATAAAAGTCCCTTTTTACCAATATGTTTTTTACAATAGAAATAAAATATTTTATAGTATTTTTAATGGCAGAATTATTCATACAATAGAAACATTGGTATTATCCTAAGTTTCCAGTTTAAATCTACAAGGCTTGTTCAAATGAAAAGGTACGAAACGAGTGGGTGGAAATGAAGACTTTATTCAAAGTATACACCAAAGGCTTGAGCACAACGATCCCATTGATTAACGAGCAGAAAGGTTCCTTGTTCCTAGAATTTCTGCGGCCATCTCGAGACCAGTCCTTCACAGTTCGTCCTTGAGTTCGCCGTCCAAGTTGAAGCGCTTCCGAGTTGACACCGTCCAATATGAAACGTTTTTTCATGGGACCAAACACATATAAATCACAAGGCGATATTCCGGACTGTAGGGTGGATGGTCGAGCTGCTCTAAACTCCTATAGCCAATTACCAATAGATACATTATCCCTTCTTCTTGCAAATCCTCACATTAATGTCTCATGGATCAAGGCATATGTAGGCTATGACTTGGAATGAAGCGGCGGAAAAACTAGCCAAAACAGGGGCTAGTGCTAATCAAGATCGGAATGTAATGAAGCTTCCAAGATGTCATATGAACCTTGATGCTGACAAGATGGCAAAAGGAATGGGAAGAAGGCGAAACAGGCTGTCCACATTCAACATAATACCAAAAGTTTATCTCTATGCGGCCAACTGGAACAGAGTGAATCTTTTCTTCACTGGACATAGCCCATTCCCGACATACCTACACAGATTCCATCTGGCAAACACTGCCACCGAATGCTTGCTGAAACTCTCATGGCACAAAGCCAGAAACAAGTCTCGAAGAAAAATGGTACAGGAGAGTTGCATCGAATACCCTTTCACGCGGCAAGATCCACTCCATAGCAAATTATATTCATAAATACCAAGACCTCTTCAAGACTACATAATAACAGAGACCAAAAATGTCACTTGTCATAATCAGCCGAAGTTACTCCTTCAAAACTGCAATTTTCACGAATGAAAACAAAACACATTTTCCAGGCTGGCGCTACAGATTTTTGACTCTACAGTGTTTGTTTATATGCTTATACATGTCATAGAGATGTTCACAATATAATTTATCATTTTTTTTCTTTTCATTTAGAAATCTCATTTCCCTGTAAGTTGAACCCATAGTCACCATTTGTTTAAGTATTCTTGTCCCCTCCATTTAGTTATTACCTCACGAAAAATTGAATACAGTCGTGTAGGATTTGACACCGATTCGATTCTCTCTGAAGATCCCTCAATAGTTTGTCGTCTCTTTCTTTCCTTTCATTTTTTTTTCTTTTTCTTTTTCTTCTTCCTTCCATCTTGTGCTCTTCCAACTGATTAGATAATTTAGTGTTATAGGCACTGGGACACAGGATGGCATTATGTTATGTGTGACCCTGGAGACCTGTGGATGTGTGTTATCATGGAGCAAAATCACACCCTCCGTGCGTAACCTCGGTCTTTTGTTCTTGACGGACCTGCATAGTATTTGGAGTGTCTCACAGTACACATCGGAGTTAATGGTTCTGAAAAAACATCTGAAAGGGAAGAGCTTCAACTCGAACGGTGAACTCAAGGACGCTGTGAAGGACTGGGTCTAGTCACGCCCACGGAAATTCTGGGAACAAGAATCCTTCGTCTCTTTAATCAATAGAACAGTTGTGCTCAGGCCTATGGTGGATACTTTGAATAAAGCCTTCATTTATACCCGCAGTGTCGTTTTGTACCTTTTCATTTGAATACCCTTTGTAATTCTTGTTCCACGCTTGTCATATATCGGTGCATTCTTCAAATGTTTCTCAAAGGCAATTAAAAAAAAAGATTTACAATCATTTATTGTTGCCCTCTAAAACAGTCATGTGAAGCTTATAAATGGAAATAAAAATGTGTAGCTAAATGGTTACATGATGCATTAAGGGTTTAAGACAATGATAAAACCATAATATTTAGTCTTGGAAGATTTACCTAGACATTTATTAACAAAAAATCAATTTTAATACATTTTTACTGTTGTAGTTCAAGAAATTCAATCTATATTTTGAAATTATTAATTAGTGTTTGATAAGAGAATTTTATTAAATAAACATCTTTGAGTCAGAAAGGAATTAATTATTTTTTTTCTTTTCACACTGAAGGATATATTCATTTATAAAAAATATTTTATTAGAGTATTATTTATTAACACCGAATTAAATTTACTTTTACTCACTGAAGAAGACGAACTAATAAATTTCATTCTAAATAAATTTCATTCTGAATGCATATAGAAAAAAAATACACTAAAAGAAAATTAGAAAAACTATTTGCATTAGCTTTTTCAACCAAATTGGCCCCAATGAATGTTATACACATAATAATATTGAAAAGTTAATTAGCATTAATACAGGCAATTAAAGCACAATCAGGCAATTAAAGCATTTGACCTTCAGAAATCTCAATAGTTAAATTTTTTTACGCAGAATTCTTCACGCTTATTATGCTGCATTTAAAATAAAAAAAATACTTTTTTTTCATCAATCAAGAAATAATTATTTGCAATTTATAGCAACAGCAATGCATTATGCTAATAAAGATTAGTAATACTGATGTTTCGAATTTAAACGTTTATTAAACTATTTATCAACTTCCATTTATTTTGAGACTTTTATTTCCAGCTTACAATTCAGAATTTTCACCTTTTTTGCCCTTATTTTTGGACTCTGATAATAGTTAAGAGATTTATGTTTATTTTATTTCTTACGGAAATACTTACCCGTTTATTGTTACAATCAATCTCTTTACTCTCTTACCGAGCTATTTTAATGAGTGCTGCTATTACGGGTGTTCAGAGTAGAGATCTTATGGTCATCAGCGACCATGATAACCTGTTTACACAAGATGTACATTCCTTCATCGAAATGTAGGTATCTCTATCCGGAAACACTTTCAAATTCAATGAAAAGCGGGAATCTGTTATTAATTTTGCAATTTCTTAACCACGCACCTGTGGTGCCTTCTCTTGGATAAATTTAACGAAATGATATCTTACCTTAATCATATTGTGTTCGCAATTTATTTTACTCCTCTACTTAAAGCCTATTTTTTTAATTATGTAAGATGATCCACAATTCATCTTAATATTATGAAGTTGTAGTAAGTGAAGTGAGTGGAAAATTATAATGGAATGATTAATTTTTTAGCGATAGACGTTATTCACTTCCGTGAGGCATTTTGAAATGAAGAACAGAAGAAATTCTTTATTTATTTTGATTTTGGTTATGGTTCTTAACTGAGATCAATTGAATACTACATAGTCTTTAATTAATATAATTAATGTGTTATTAGGCAATTTCAGAAGGATTTAAATGACTAAAGTATTTAAAAGATGTGTGTTATTTCTATACGTGCGTTTCAACCGCAATTGATAAGTTTTAACGGCCATTAAAACGTTTTTTTCATGAAATATAAATAATTTAAATTCGTTTTACGAAAAAAAATCATCTTAATTCAAGATTTAGTGTAAAATTTACGAGGCCACAATTTTTATTATCCAGTTATTTTACCGAAACCATTTTCTTAAGAGAACATTTACTTTAACATTCATTAGCAATATTTAATGGTCATAATGGACTATCCGTATTGAACAGACCTTCATAATAAACCAAACCAATAACTCAACTATGACATTAAAGCTCACGTCAACAGATCCACCGTTCAGATACAAAAGGCATCCCTCATGCCAAAGTTGTAAAATGTGTTTTAGCATTAGATTCACATTAGATTAGAGTCACAAAAGCAATATTTCACATTTGATTTGCAATAATTCTCCACAATGGAGTCATTAAATTGTGGAGAAAGCAGCTAATCCTTGATACTGAATTTCAGTTTAATCCTTCCGCACACTTCTGCAAAATCAGTGACAATCATCTTACTCTCTTACTTGAATAACTCTCCTTAATTTCAGATGATATAACCGGATAAACATCTATAAAAAAGAAATTTCTTTATAACATATAGTTGTACAGGATTCGATTTGTTGGCATTCATTTCCTTCTTCAAAATATCTATTCAATTTATATAATATACCATTTAAAACTATCTGTAATTATAGTTGCTTTTAAGCTACTTTTTTATTAATAATGTTCCTTTATCATTTTGATATATCGAAGAAAAATGTTTTCAGGTTGGGTTTTATGAGCAATCAAAATCCTGTTACCAATTTCTTTCTTAAAAGCGTAGCTTTTTTAGGCAGAGACCATTTTTATTTTTGCAATATTGTGAAATCAGTGTGAGACATCGATTGTGAAATTAGGGGCTCTTGCTTCTACTATAATTTTCTCTTCCGCAAGTGGATTTGTATATTGCAAACAGTACCAACATTGTAATCAAGTAATTGCAAAATCAATACAAACCTCCTTCAGCTTCGCAAATCAGATGCAAACTGTCACCTTCGCTGAAAGGGCCGATCACTCCACTCAGCATTTTTCCATTGTAATCCTTTATAATGGGAACTCCCGGGGGAACTGAAAATAAACAATATTTTTAATGTGAATTTGTTTCATTGCAATACGTTTTATGAAGAAAAATAAATTTTAATTGGAAATAACATATTTGCTTTTAAATATAATACGAAGTCACACTTTAAATTAGATAAGTCAGTTAGCAGATCAGAACCAGCGAAAGTATGTTATCTTATAAATATGTTTGTGTATTTTGAGCCCCATGCCACTAGCGATCAATAACGAAAAAGCCCATAATTGTCGATTTTTATTTATATCTATTGATCGCTGAGATACAGTTAATGCAAACACTAACAAAAATCATGATTATATGTTTGAGGATTCGTTTTACCGATTGACTGAAAATAAATTTCTCAGAGAATACTCCTGTAATCATAAAATCAGATACCGAATTTCAAATATTCAAGTCATGGCGTTTTGAATTACAGCGTTAACTTGTATGTTATAGTATAGACCGACAAATGCTCAAACATTTGACGGATTTGTCCTCAAATTCGATAAGTATCTACACATTGAATGTTAAATTTGTGCATCAAATTTTATTTATATAACTCTCGTCTTTTTGCAGATATCATGTAATTTATATTTGGACAGCAGTACATCCTTCTAAAATTTGACAGAAATCCACAAATCTGGTATGAAGGTTATATACCAAATTTTTCATCCTTGTAATATAAATTTCCCAGATTGATGGACAGACAAATATAAGGACAAAATAACATTTTTTTTTTTAAAACTCGGGTAGTTTTGCATCGAGGAAGTTTGTTGTCAAAATATATGTCGAATATTTTGGCGATTACAATACCTTTTTATTGCATACTTCGTATACTTGAAAGAAAACAGCAGAAAAAAAATCCAGATATCTGACAAGATAAATAATCGGGTTGGGTTTAAACAAGCAGAAGTTGTCTCCCCTAAACTTGCTTGCATGTTCAGCAATAAAAGACTTATTACCTTTCCCTTCCCATTTCTAACATTAAAAGGTCGCAAATGCCTTGCATGTCGTTAACATGCAAGGCATTTGCGAACACAAGTTACGAAATACCCCCGGAAGTGTTACAAAAACGAAAACATTATGTCATCATTGCAATTTCTCTATAAATGCACTTTTAAAATTATTAATTTATTTTTCGTGAAAATAAAAGGGTAGAATGATCACTTAAGTTTAGAAACCAAAATAAATAATTTGAAATACTAAGATATTTTAGAAAATTCTCTCGCATACTAGGGAAAAGTGTAGCGAAAATTTAACTACCTGCATAATATTTGGGAAGATGAAAATGGTTTCTCTAATTATTATACAATTATTCCTTACATTTTTTTAGATACTTGTTTAAGACTTAATGTTTTTTAATGGAAATATGTAATGTAAATGATATCAAAGCAGTTTCAACTTCTTGTAAAAATATTTAGGTTATTATAATTATTAAGTAAATTTAATAATATGTTGCATATTTTTAACACATTTCTGGACCTAATCAGTTTTCAAAGAAGTGAGTTTTTCCTCTGAAATTTTTCTAATTAACTTCCAGTTTTTAATCTAGCAGTGCTGATGACTTCCGAAATTTCATCATTCTACCCCTTAATTAAAATTTTGTTTTGATTTAAGTTCTCAAAAACAGTAGAAAATTGTTTACGCGTGACTGAAATGAGCTTTATCTGAAGGCAAACAAATCCACTTATGAAAAAAAAAAATTAAAAAAAAACGTCAGTATACTTGAGTTAAATAAAAACATAAAGTTAAATCAGCAAAATAGTTATTTAAAAAATTCTCATTTATAATGCAAACACTTACAGCAACGAAATAAGATTATTATAAATATATAATTCAAAACACCTACGCGCCTTATGTTTTTACTTTTATCAAAAAAAAAAATGAATTCATTAAAAAATGTTACTAGAAATACTATCTTGGAAGCTTTAAGGAAAGAATAATTTTACTGTCTTTCTTAAGAATTTATCGCATAAGTTACTTATCTGACGCTGAGCTAGTTAGAGTTTTTGAATTTCCCCCGATCATTTTATTTGAATAAGAAAATATATTCGGCAATTTATCTTTCTGTTTGACAACTAAATTAGCGGTAGAAGATTTAAGGAATCAAAATATCAGCGTCGTTTCTCATTTCAGCTTGTAATGCCCGCCGACGCCTCCAAAATTGTTCGCCGCACCCCCCCCCCCCACCACCACCACCTCTCCGCTGTAAGAATACCTGATTTTCTTTGATACACTTGGGGAGAGTTTCCTTTTTAAGGTGAAAAGGAAAAGATAAAACAATGAACAATTCTTATCTATTGAAAGTGGATTTTTTCCGTTTAATCATTTGAGTTATTTGTCTCATCTGTGCTATATTTGCATATATTATGCCAAATTCAATTCATCTTAAGAAAATCAAGAAAATATTAGTGCACATTTTTTATTGGCAGTAAAGAAAAGGCTCACATTAATGAACATGTTTTCAATTATTTTCTAAGTTTGCATTAAATACAAATGTCATTTTTGAAATTATTTATTGTTTTTCAAAAATTACTTCTTGGATTTCAATATATATATATATATATATATTTTACATTTAATAACATGAGTGACTTGTTTCAACCAAATTATATTTGCATAAACTATGAGAAATTCAATTAATCTTAAGCAACTCAAGCAAGTATTGTTGCTCATCATTTTCTGAAAATGCTCATAATAATGAATATGTTTCAATTAAGATTGCAGTAAATAGAAAAGATATTTTTGAAATCATTTATTTATATTATTCGTCAGAAATTAACTCTTAGATTTCGAAAGGGAAAAAAGGAAATTAATATTAGAGGAATAATTAGTTGTAATAAGAGGAATAAAGAGGAACAAATATCCCAATATTTCCTCATCATTTTCAAGAGATGAAAAAAAAAAGTATTTGAAAAAGAAAAACATTAAAATTAGTTTATCTTTAAAACTATAAATTTATGCATTTCTATAGTACACACTTTACACATCATTTATATGGAGAAATTTCCTTTGGCGTGACAGCATTTTTTTTATTTGAAAAATCCTGAAACTATACAATCTGATGTTTAAATAATCTCACCCTCAATTAGTTTTAAATTCAATTCTTTTAACAAACAGAAACTATTACACTATTTGTTTTTAATTTAAGGATTCAGGGAATATCAAAATTCTCAAAAATTCTAAAAACAATTTTATTGACTAAAACGAAATCCTTAAACTATATGCAATTTTATATTTTGCGAATGATGTCTTAAGCATAGCTTAATCAGACATTTATGCTATTGCATGATACAACAGTGTGCAGCGGAGGTGAAGAAACTCATGAACAGTGGTTCAAGCAATGTATATTGAGATTTTGAAGACATAAATACATTGAAAATGACTGAAAATCCCTTTACGAGTTGACATTGTTAATCCATATTAAATACCAGGAATGATGAATTTAGGTAGCAATGGTACAACAGTTCTTGTGACTCAGCAAAATATTTCATAGAAGATAGAATTTATTCTTAACTCATTTTCTCATTATCTTGGATCTCGGCAATGTTGTAAAATTTACGAATTTTCATCGGGCTCCTTATCTATAAAGAATACATCAAGAACAACGAAGGATGTCTAGGGGTGCAACAGAAATACAATGTAGTAAGTAACATGTAATTTTCGAAAGTTAATAGTTCCCGATGAAGGCCATTGTAATTTTGGAGGCAAGCAAAATATCGGAAATTATTGATTCATACGATAGAACTAAATGTTTTTCTTGAATGTTGTGAAATTCTCGTTAAAAAGAATTGGGAAATTCAACAATAGAAAATAGTGCGAATTGCCTAAACGAACGATTCCTATGCTCTCTGTTTCAATATATTATTTTTTTCATTAATTATTCATTATTAATTTATATATAAAATTTTCAGAGATTTTATAATTAACAATTTTTTAGAAGAAAAAAAAAAGAATTTTTATGAAGTGAACTATTTTTCACTAGAATTGTGCCAAAAATCGAAAGTTTTCTTACACTATTCCAGAAGAGGGCTGTTTGGCAAGCTAGATTTTCGCCAACTTAGTGGCCAAATCGTACCAGAGATAAGTCTCATTGACATTAACAGAAGACTAATATGCCAATGTTGCTTAGCACATGAATTTTCCGAGATTTTAGATCACTGTTTTTTGCAAGTGCAAGTTTACACAGTCATTTTCTGTATTGTTTTCAGATTATGCCTTTCAGATTATACATATTAAAACATTTATGTATTTCTATTATTAATATTCACTCATTTTTCATTGGGAAAAATAAAATAATCCAATACTATATTCATGGAAAAAAATCAGTTACGCCTTCTATTTTAGCATATATTTTATGAAGCAATGCTGTATTTCAAATACCGATTGCACTGGCTGTTTGTGAAAGAGTGTCGCGCCCGAGATATCCGAGAATGACATCATATAGATCAAAACTATAACTTTTGTTATTACTTGCATAGCAACATGACTATTGCAACAAAAAATTCTTTGTAAATAAACACGGAGTCGTTCTACGCTATGTCTTAGCGTGTGTTATATATGAATATCAGAAATTATTATACGTGTTATATACAGCAGCATGCAATAAAGAGTTTGTGGCCGAAATTTGTAATTCTGTAACAACTACTGAAATTACCAACATTTCATGTTTGCTTTTACAGGTTGATTCAAATGCTGCTTATTTATCACTTGAAATGAAGTATTCATTTATTCAGGACAGACCAATATGACTAATTTAATTTGTTTCATTTAGGTCCAACGTTTATGCTAGACGAAGTCACTTGAGGATTGCTCGCGTAATTTCGAAACCTGTTTGACGAATGAGTCATGCGGCTACAGATGAGATACCTTGTTTCCTGAATTCCGTGCCATCGAGATGAACATCAAAAGGATTATAACTGGCCTACAGAAAATGCATATAATCAAAGTAATTGGTGTAGTACTAGAAATTCTCAGATTGGTTACGTTTGGGATGAACTCCTTTTAAAAGTTATAAATTATTTATATATTTGAATTAGTGCAAAAAGTAGATTGGGGAAAAAACCAATGAAACTAAAAAAAAATATTAATTTAAAGTCAAAAAAGTTTAGAAAAAAGAAAAAAAATTGTTTAATTTTTTAATGCCTAAAAAGGGATAAATTAAAACTTATACTTAAGGACATTAAAATGTTTCCCAAATTTAACGCAAGATTTGAATTTGCCATCATTCGTGCAGTAAAGTGTTGGCAACCTTATTAAAAAAGTCATTTACCAGTTGATAGTTTAGGGTTAGTAAAAATGGGGCGTTAGATGGTAGAACAACATGTGAATGCAATATTTGAATCAAATAAAAGAAAGCAGTATTTTTCTAGAATGAAATAACACACAGTATTGAATAATACATAGAACTAATGGCCTCCACGTCTTTTCTGGCACATGCGCACTCTTTTGTCGAAATTTTCCATGATTATTTTACATAAATGTGGCTGAATTTCGCTGACGAAGAGTTGAATTTCCTCCTTCAATGCACGTGTTCTTGTGGGCTTGTTGACACAAGGATCTTTGATTTCAAATAACCCATAAAAAGAAATCCAATGGTGTTCAATCACATGATCTAGGGGTCAATTCTCAAACTTTTGAACTGTGGCCGGCATACTTTCCACATTTTTGAAATATTGTTTAACAATGATGGCACGTTATCTATCGAGCAAAGTTCCATTTTTACTTATCATAAACTATCAGCTGTCAATTAATAGAGTTACAAACGCTTTACTACACGAATGGTGGCAAATTCAAATCTTGCGTTAATTTTTGGTCAGTCTTTACAAGGAGATTGAGTTTTCAAAGAAGTGTGATTAATTAAATGCACTATAGTCATTCTTGTCAAAATTCGGAGTATCTCAGTAAAGCACACAAATATAATAAAAATACTTGCAAGTTGGAAATATATATTTAAAAAAAATATTCTCTCGAAAAACATAAGTTGAAATAAATTTGAATGTACAGTATATACAAGATTAGATTTATTCAATTTAATATAAGAATTAAATAAAGAGCAGTGAACGAATGAACGATATAATTTCTGAAACATGTGGCAGGAAAAGAATTTTCTCTCTCACTTATTATACGACATTCATGCAAATCAGAAATAAATTCCTTGTTCCATAGTTCTTTTTGATCTTTAGTCTCGTAGAAGCCTTGCGAACACTAATAAATCAAACTTTTCTTTGAAAGTTCGGGAAGAAATATTGCTTTGAAGGAAAATATATGAAGCCGCAATTATAATCGTATCAGCAATAAATTGTGATCCTTTTTAAGCTTGTTATCGAAACATGCAGCAAAAGAAGTAAATGAAAAAAGCATTTAGGAAATCGAACTTTCTTCTCGCACGATCAGTTTCACTGGGTTTGATTGCCTCACGTTTTTCTATTTGATGAACTTCATTTACTTCGGCAAATCGAACCGCCTTTAGCGAAACTATTAAACGGTTTTTTATAAAGAAAAGGAAAATGTTATGGAAAATGAGATTCTCCTTTTTTTTAGTTAGTTGTCTACTTTATTTATGAGAGAAGAAAAGTTTATGATCTATTTGAGGATCATAGAGCTAAAGAAATTTATTTCTTAGACATTTTTTCAGTTGAGTATTGAAATGCAAAAACGAAGTTTTCCGGATTTGTAAACCTATCTGATTGATTGAATTCATTCTAAGATAACATGGGGAGATTGTTCATATCTTTGGTTTTAAAAGTAATTTGAATAAATGTTGATGTGCATTTAGTAATAAAGAACAAAAATAAAGATTTGTCAAAAAAGAAGAATAAAAGAGCTAATAAACATAGTATGTATAGGCTTACTAAAGAAATATATGACAACAATAATTGCAAATGGAACACAAGAAGGAATTTTTGTGCTGTATTATTAGCCAAATGATATATGGTGACAAAATTGAAAATATTATTGTTAAGGAGATAAAAATGTTTCATTATCAATTCTAAGATTCATTGTAAGATGACGCGATATTGATATTTTTAGCTTTGTAGAAATATTTATGTAACCTTGCTAAAGAATATATTTAATTGTTATTTGTCGAAACATAAGAAACAAACATCTGATAATATAAAGATAATTTTCAGAAGTAAAATATTCTCTAGCACATGTAGACATAAGGAACAAATATATGAGGAAGATAATTGAAAAATAAGTAGAGGAAGGTATTATTGCATTGTATTATCTGCTAAATAACGCACAATGATAGAACTGAAAATATTAT
Organism: Argiope aurantia; assembly: GCA_026543865.1. Lineage (NCBI taxonomy): Eukaryota > Metazoa > Arthropoda > Arachnida > Araneae > Araneidae > Argiope > Argiope aurantia. The sequence goes on along the minus strand of JAPMOR010031585.1, from coordinate 591 downwards.
AATTATATATTTTATAATATAAATATATTACTAATTTTATTACTAATACAAATCAATTTAAAATATAATACTGTTAATCAGGCTAGATTCAAAATGAGGGGGCTTAAGACTCAAGGACAAAAGACTGAAATTAGGGGCCTACTAACAGCTGAAAATAAAAATAAGACAACATTTCTGAAACTTTGATTTTCATTGCTATCATTTCGTAGCAATGTCCATCAACTGAAATTTCGTATAGTAAAATTATATATATTTGAATGTTATTTTTAAATTGAAACGATCTTGGAACGTTACTAGCAAAAGGTTTATTGTACTGAAAATAACCTTAGAACCATGTTGAAAAAAAATGCGTTTATTGAAATAGCTGATAATGGTCTGGAATCAACACTGAAAGTTATTATATTATATTATCAGCCAAAAAACACATGGTGACACTATGAAAATATTACTGTTATTCAGGCAAAAGACTCAAAATGAATTAAGCACGCACCTATTCACTACTTACAATGTAAAGTAGACAAAATGTTTCAAGCGTAAGTTTTCGCTCTTGGCATTTCGCAACAATTTTCATCAAATGAAATCTCATATGCT
>JAPMOR010031581.1:0-51209 GCA_026543865.1 Argiope aurantia | reverse complement strand
CTTATGAGGTTGTTTCTTGGCATTAACTAGATGAACACTTATGAGGTATCTGATTCCTGCGCCAGCAATACTTTTAGTTGGATTTTTTCCTATTATAAATTTTATTATCCTATAAAGTCCTTTAAAGCATTATAAATTCAAAATGGCGTCTCACATAGACCGGGAAATAACTTGTATCTATGTTGAAATTATTGAGATAAGTCACAGCACCTCTAACGGCGAAATAAGGAAGTTAAAAACATAAAGGAGATCGATGAAAAAGTGCAATCACAAAATTGTACGCTATGCCGTAATAAACACATAAGAAGCAGATTCTTGAGGTTATCTGTAAAATTGGCTGAGATATTTGAGATTAAAATTGTGATTTTTTTATTTCTTGAAAAGAGTACATCTTAAAATTTAAAAAAAAAAGTATGTTAGTCGATATCTTATCCCCCCTTCCTTCAGGAGTGTGTTTTTCATAATTTTTTTGATTATTTTGTTTACTTTCTTTGTTGCATAAATTTCGTTGCTTAATTCAGTAAAAATGTATGATAGTAAGGGGAAATGAATTTTTCAATTGAGGATAAACCTTTCTTCAAATCAAAAAAATTTCATAATTCAGATGGCAAATATCTCCGCCAACTTTACAGAAAAGTTCAAGAATATTCTTCCTGCTTTTTTATTATGGTTTAGCGTAAATTTTTAAATGGGTTTTTTTATATCCTTTATTTTTTTAGTGATTTCCTTCTTTCGCCGCCTGGAACGCTATAATCGGTCTCAATGAATTCAGCATAGTCACTTTGATACAGATATATGTTATTTCCTTAGCTATAAGAAGTATTGTTTTGTATTTAAAGTGCTTAAAAAGACATTACCATTACCTCGTATATGCGAATCAAAAAATAGCCATATGAAGAACTTCTATTGGCTGTATCGGCGAAATCAACTTTATTACATCTTATACAGCTATGAGTTTACAATTGGATTTTATTTCCGCAACAACTAATGTTTCTCTCGTATTCCATTCTCTTTATCTCTTCATATTATTTGACTCGGTTACCCTATACGCATATGAATCTCGATGTCAATATTCTCATTTTTCAAGATGTTATATACATAGTGAATTGTTAACTATTTTTATGCATAGGGTTGCATTTAATCTTACTCCGTATAAGAAACAAGTATTTATTTATTTATTTTGCACAAAAATAGATTTATGTAGCTTTTAAATTTTAATTGATCGGAATTTTTAGAATTGCTTTTTTTATGTTTTAATAATAAATAGATTCTTATTTATCTGGAAAACTTGGGAACTTGATTCTAAATGTTTGATTTTTCTTAGTTATTAAAAGACATAAGATTTTCTCTTTTACAAAGATTTCATTGAATAAATCACCCTTATAATTTGCTCTTTAAATTTATTGTAGCAAAATCTTATATATAAGTAAATTTACATCGACAACACATAAAGTTATCTAGGTATCTATATTTTTTAAAACATGTAAACAAGATTATTTGAGTATTATTCTTAAGCTATTTAACAATCAATATAATTGAAGTAACAATATGTTGAAGCAATTTAACAAAAATTGCTCAGTTATAATTTTTGTTATCTGTTTTCTCTTGAACCATCAATCTTTAAAAGCAGTAGCTATTAAATTATCTGGAATGATAATTATTGCGGATGTTTTTATTTTAAGAAAGCAACATTTACTTTCTCGCATACAAAATACAATGTGTTTTAGTAATTAAGAAGTAAGAACCTCGATATTCTTATGAGCCTTCACTTTTAGGACTGCTTTGAATCCCGATAAAAGAAAGAAAATTACAATTATGCCTGTTTGAATAAAATAAATAAAAAGCAGTTAGAAAACCAGATAAAATATAAAATCCTATTTTTATTTCAAAATTGTAGTCTGTTATGAACTGTAGATGAAATTTGGGCTCTGGATAAGATCGTTTGACCTATTTATTTACGATTTAATGAAAGTGAAATTTTGTTGTAGTTGAAACGTAATTTTTTTTATCAATTCCAAATGTTTGCATGAATATGAAAGGTCAAGTATATAGCACGCTAGCTAGAAAGATGAAATATGAAATCTATTCTTTATGCCAGAATCCGAATAAACTGTTAGGAAATTTTGTCCAAATTTGAACTCTATACAATATTTGTTGACCTATCAATTAACGATCTAATGGAAGTCAAGTCTACTATTGATTTTGTAATCATAGAAACATAAAATTTATTAGCAATGCCATTTGCGTATGTGAATGTGATAGCTTACGAATGAAACAAGCTAGATGGATGCATTATTATAAGATGTTTTCTCTAAAGTTGAAGATATGAAATTAAATTCGAACAAAGTAAGTTACGTCATCTCTTTTTTTCTATTCGTGTATTGGTGAACAGGGTATTTTAAAAGCTCAATGATCAAGATAAAAGAAATTGAAATTATGATTAAGATACCGAAACTGTACATAATTTTGGAAAATAGTACACAGGCTTTGCTAAAAAAAGTTTAATATCCATATTCAATTACTTTCAACGACTTATTATATTGTGTAAGTCTACGTGGAAATTTTAAAAAAAGAACATTCTGGTTGTTTTTGTACTTTCTCTCTTTTATTAATTTTCCCTTTTAATTTATTTCACCGACACTGACATTAGAAAGTTTTTTTTATATTCAATATAAGTTTTTATTATCACTTCATCGTTTGTAAGTCTTAGGCTGAAGTAAGAATTGTACTTTTATTGCAAAGAATTTGTGCTGTTTTTGGAAAGTGCAATCAATTATTTTTATTTTTGATTGGCACTACATGGCAAAAGTTATAGTAAAAATAATTATGGTGAAGTTGTATTACGAAAAATACAATTAAAAATGAAAACGTAAAAATATCGAATTATTTCCAGATAGAGGTTTTTGGATTGTTCAGAGATTAATAGGATTGAAATATTCAGCCTTCAGCTTTTCAAAATAATGCTTTCACGAAAAAAATAACAACTCATACTTTTCTGATATAGGAACTACAAATTAATTTAAGGCTTGTTTCCTACTTGGAAATATGCTTTTATTTTTTTTTACCTTAATATAATCATTAAGTAAATGTATTATACCAGACACAACGATTCTAGTTTTTAATCACATAATGAGATCAATAAAGTTTGTCATCCCGAAATTTTTGAGATGAAGAATTTTTTGTTCTAGTTTTTTTTATTTATACCTTATATTTTTAATTGAATTTTTTCCCCAACATATTTGGTCTATTTCTATATTTAAATGTTTCGTTTATTTCTTGTGAAAATTCTAAAATATATAGAAATGCCATCTTAAGAGAAAGAACACTTAATTACAGTTATGACATAAAGTACAATTCTTTGAAACACAATTGGCAAGAAAACATTCGAGGAAAATTAAAATAAAAAAATTGACAATTTTAAAAGAATATAACTGGAAGAAAAATTTTATATTGTATCGAAATTTTGAGATTGAATTCATTAATATTGAAAAGCTCTTTATCCAATAAATAATATCTATCGAAAAATAAATTCGTCATGTTTCTCGAAGTTGATGTATTAATAATTATATAATAATTTTTCTTTCTACTTCTAAAATTCCTGACATTCACATATTTAAATGGAAACAAATAGATTATTTCTTTTATATATTATTCAATACAAACATTTTTTAACGAAAAATGCAATCTTGATTTTTTTTCAAAAATGCTATTTAAAATGATTTTTAGCTGCCATTTTTGAGAAAAAGTCGTCTGCGCATTAAATCTAGTAAATTTTTTACTAGATTTTAATGATATATTATTTACTTTTCATTCTTAGTTGCATTTTTCTATCTTATCTCAATCTCCAATCTTTCATTGTTTTCTCTTTTTTTTAAAATAATAAATATTTTTTTTTCCAAATACCTAACTGAAAAATTCTTTTTTTCTTTCTCATTTTTAAGATGGCAGCATACATTCAGAAGAAATTATCATTTTACTTAGATTTTTCTTCTGATCATACCGTGTATTCAAATGATTTTCATAATTTATACATGTTTTTACTGTGATTCCAGATAGATATTTTTTGTGGTTTTTTACAAATAAAGAGTACTTATTTATATTCTTCGAATTCGCGATTTTGATTCTAAAGAAATAATTTTTACTAATATTTCAAATCCATTTCTGCCTTATTCAAAATAAATTATGCTTTTGTTTTGATGGAATATTTCAAATACATACCATTTATACTTCTCTGAAAAATAAATAATAATTTATTAGATGTCTGAGGAAACACGATTCATTGTTTGCGAAGAACTTCAAGCGAAATTCAAGATATTGCTTCCTTTCGTGTAATTATTTTTAGTTCACTATTAAATTTATTCATCTTTTCATGAACAACATAACATAAGTTTTATGATTAATTTTTCAAAACAAATATCATTGAAGGGGAAGTAAAAGGGCAAATATTAATGTCTAGAAGGCAGAAATTAAAACATATAGTGGAATCCAAAATATTGGTATTGATTCTAAATTTATCACACGGATTTTTAATTCTTCTAAAATTCCCAACCAGAGACATTTTCTAATAATTAGAACATAAATAAAATCATTACTCTAAGATTTCTCATCAGTATTAGTTAATATGTTTTTTCTACAATACTCACAAGTGATCATTTTTAAATTTTCAATCATACCTTGAATTCGATAACATTTTACTCAATATTTTTTAATTAAACCTGCGTTCTAACAATTAGTGTCAAAAAGTAATTGTGAACAATGCAGAATATCTTAATTAATCCATTTGTTTGTTACGAAATTTGTTCGCGTTTTATTTTTTCATTTGCAAGCCTTTGAATGGTCATCTTACAAATAAATAAATCTTACTTCTTTTACTTTCGATTCTGCATGCTTTGATTATCAGTATTTCGATATATTTCAGGATTCGTAGTGTAAAAATTAAAAACTTGAATTTCGTTTCTTACATTTAATTAATTATTGAAAATAATGATTATTAACGTACGAAACTATCTGAAAAGTTGTCTCTTGGATAAAGAAAAAAATTGCCATTACATTAACATTGAATGTAAAGATATTTCTTTTTTGTTCCTCCTACTAAATATTCAACAGTAAAAGCATATTTAAGATGAATAAAAAAAACAGGTAAATTTTTTAATAAAGCTTTAATGACAAAATCGGTCATCAACATTTTGTCTAAAAGTATCTACGCAAAAATTGCTTAAATAATCTATTTAGTGTAAAGAGCTTTTTTCAATATTGACAACATTCTGAAGTCCATTTCCATTTGAAGGCTCTTGTTTAAATGAGGACATATATTCCATTATAGCTCGTGCGTAGAAAACTGAATGCTCATCAAACATATCATTATAGATTAATCGCTTTATAATTGCTTTCAAATCCCTGACATCATTTCTAAATAGACGATTGCTGATTTGATGCAGAAATGTGAAATAAGTCTGATGTATTATTTGGGATTAAAACTTGGTTTGTTGATCAAAGTTTTTATTAACCTGATTCCCTTCGTTGAAAACAATATTATTTATTAATTCTTTTCATTGAAGATATGTGACAGTATTCGGAATTATTTAGTTTCTGAGTATGACATTCAATGATTTGGAAAATTCCCACTCATTATGTTTCACGAATTCGATTTTAGAATCGTAATCATTCAACATTCAAAATCTTTAAATTGTAATCATTCAAAATTTTGTTCGATAAATGGTAACTGATCTATTAATTTCGTTCGGGAATTGAAACTGGTTAATCAATCAACATTTTCATTAACCTGATTCATTCCAATGCAAACAATACCTATTTTGGTTTTCCCTTTTCATTACAGATAGTAATAATATTATTTTGGATTATTTGTTTCCACAGTGAAGTATTTCCTGATTTAGAGAATCTGAACTCATTATGTTTCACTAATTTTGTTGAAAAACAAATATATTGATTAATTATTAATCAAACAATTTAACCCAGGGCCGAATTCTGAGTGTTGGTGCTTTTGATGTTATTTTACTTTTAAATACATTAGCAAACAAAGAATGTTTCTTAAAATGCTTTCTGCTTAATTTATTTAGTTTAAACATAACTTCTCTGGTAATGTATGCCGTAATGATTTGTTCAAATTCCATAAATGAAGCCCTAACTTATTTTTCTGCCAAATGGATTGAAATGACGTGTAAGGAAGAAAAATAAATTTTAATAAATTAAAAAAAAACTGTTTCCTGGTATATTCTAATAACTACATATATATCTAGATATGTCTACCACATATTATTGTCTGCCATTAAGATAAATACAGGATAACGTCTGTGAAAATAAAACACCTTAAACATTATTTTTAATCGGATGTAAAACCATATATGAAATCTATAATTAATTTTGCATATAAAAAATACAAAGATTAGCTTTCAAAGACTATTTAGCTATTTAATTCCGTAGCTTTGGTCTTCATTCGAACTCAGGAAATTTTCATAATTCGAAACGAGTAATATTTATTAGAATGTAAGTGTTTTGATGTAAATAAGAGGAATGATTGTTCAAAATGAATTGTAAACACAATGAGAACCCCCAGTAATATCAGGATAATTTTCGTAATATCAGGATAACATCGATTTTTTCATTCAATTTTATATCTTTATAATCAGCAATCAAATGTTTAAAATTATATGGTATTGAAGGAAATCAACTGATAATCTTTCTCACATAATCTCCTTTAAAAATATTGTCACTTTCGCATCTGCTTAAACTTATGGATCTTGGTTAAAGCCGAAACGTGTTACATGGCATAAGCGATATGTAATAAAGAAACATAAATCATAAGTATAAATCTAAAATTCTTACTGACTCACTTGTACAAATGTGTATATTTTGGCCTTTATTTCCGATTGATAGAAAAAAATTTGACACTGAGTTACATTTATAGTAACAATATAACATACTTAATTTCATTGATGGATTTAAGCCATGCCAGGATTGATTTTAGACAAGCATGTGAAAATACACGCCGACCATTTACCAGATTTGGTCCAAAATTACATGAATATCTATTTTTTATATTCAAAACTTGTATACCAAATTTATCTATTTGGATATTGTAATTAAATGATAACTTTTACTCGAGTATACAGATTTCCTTCAAAAATTGATAGGATTTTACAAATTCCTATCAATACTGTAAGTCCATCTAACAAATTTAATCATTCTAGCTCAAAGAGAATTTGAATTGTCTTGTTCACAAATAGACAGACATGATGCCAAAAATGTGTTTTTTGAACCCAGGGTAGGGGTTAAAAATAGGAGATTCATTAAAATCATGAATACTTCAGGTATTAGAAAATAAAAAAGGATATATTTTGAAAAAAAAAACATAAAATAAATATTGCATGAAATCCACACTGTGAAACGAATGGGAATTTGAAAATTTTCCTTTTTTGTATAGAATTAAAAATGATGTGGCCTGGACTATCTAAATTGAAGCTTTTAAATAGTTCCAAATTAAAGTTTTAAATGAAATTAAGACAGTTAAGTTAGTTTAAACAGTTAGTTAAGACAGTTTAAACATAGTTAAACAGTTAAGACTGAAATGTGGTCTCTGCATTCTCGGCGCTATTTTGAATGGATGATGTAAAAGCTGAATCAAATGTATTGGAAAGTGTTTGGTGAAATATCTCACCTTACTTATTTTGAGAGTACTACACACTCTCAGAATCAGTAAGGTAATCATTTGATTGCAATAATTGTAGACAAAAATTATAAGTGCGATAAAGATTCATTATTAATTGTGATAAAAATTCATAATATTTTCATTAAAATTAGAAATTAAAATAAAAAGAAAATTGAATCTAAATGAAATCACTCTAAATGGTATCATAATAAAAATTTATTGATTCGTAAATTTAATCCTTTCGCTGTCCTCTTCTATCATCGAAACTTTCTCTCATCGGTCCTCTGTTTTTCGCCGCATGTAGTGTTGTTTACTATGTACAGATGTCTCTGTACGGATTAGTATATATCTATGTATACTAATTATATTATATTAGTATATATTTTAGTATATATACTCTGTTTACTATAATATATTAACACGGATATCTCTGTACAGATTAGTTTTCTCTGTTCAGATTAGAACAAACAAACAAAAAAAAATTCAAACAGGCAAACATTTATAAAGCGTTTTAACAGTTAAAAGTTTTAAAATGTAGCTGAAAGACCACCTGAAGAAGTTTCAACTGAACGCCGTAGATGTATTACGGACGAAGAAGAGGCTAAGGAAAATGCTTCAGCGATGAAGACTTTCATTACTATGCAGTATCGTATTAGAAAACTCAATTCTAAATGTAGCATTTCATAAGTACAATATAAATTTATATGCTATATACTATATTATAAATTTTAATACATCAATTTATATATAAAAATATAAATACATTTGTTTATGTAGAGTAAATAATTTTTCACAGTACACTATTTAAATACTTATTGCATCCTATGTAAAAAAAAAAAGTTTTAACACTGAGGTAGCAGAATACACTGAAGAATTTACATTATAAATTTATATAATATACCATAATAATTTATAAATCAATGTATGTATAAAAATGTATTTATATAGAGCAAATGCTATTTTCACTATTTGCATCAACATTTTAATGCTATTTACATTGACGTTGGACTGAAAAATTGCAATTTAACTATTGGTATGGATTTCGTATATTATTTCAAAATTTCCTCTCTATATAGATGAGTTATACAGAAACAAAACAGCCATTAAAATTATTTTTTCAATAAAGAATTCATCTAAATGATTCATTCATTCATTGTTTGTCATTCATTTTTTGCCTTTGCCTACATTGTATATGAATCATGTTCTTTTTCCTTATTGTATCTTATTTAAAATAAAACCAGTAAATGACTTAAAAGTTTCAGCATATATTAATTTCCTTGTTCTTAAATATAATGAAATGAAAATTTTAGAATTTCTCATTAGAATGTTTCACTATTCATTTACTCTTCCACATTCTTCATTCCGAATTTATTAAATAAAAATGATATATAATATATAAAGATGTACATGTATATTTGTTTTGTTGGCCTGGATGTAAAATATAGAGAAATAACCATTATAATGGCCGAAATAATTATTCTGAATCGATAAATCTCTTGCCCGTGGAGAATACGAAATTTATAGTCATCAAGATTTGAGGTTTTAACCAAAATCTTAAATATGGCTTAGTAACCTTCTTATCTAATAGATAAATTATTCTGCTAACTACCCTTAAAAAACTGCAAACTTCCCCCGCTTTCTTATTCAGCTATTAATCACAGAAAAAGTTAATAGCTTACAGCGATAATTTGCTAAATTATCTTTCTTTTTTAAATATAGATTGTAAAATTTAGACATAATGAGCTGAAAGTAATTGCGTAAATCATGATTACCGTAGTCTAAAGAGATAACCGTAAATCTAAAATAAGATTCTTTCAAAAAATAAGTAAGAGTGCTGTGATAAACTATTGGTTTTCAAGATTTCAAAGTGAAACATGAGTGAAATGTTTTCTTTTCATATTTTTCAGAATATTCTGAATATAAATTTTAAAGCACGTAAAAAAATAAATAAATTCTTCCCCACCTTTTACCACATATATTGATGATTAAATATCGTTCAACATTGAAAAAATATTCTACATAAAAAGTCTGTTATAGCTGTTTTTAGTTGCATATTAAGTATAAAATGTATCTTCCATTATGGATAATATTTTCTCAATCTATTATGAAAAGGCTTCAGAAAGAACGAAAACTTTTTTGTTGGGTGTTATTATTACAGTCATTTATTAAAAAAATATAATTTATATTTAGCTAAAATTTATTTAAAAAATATTAATTATAAAAATACGAAATCTATATTACAAATTCTTTTTATCAGAATATTTGCTTTAACATCGCAGCTTATATTTTGTGTTGACACGCAGCATTTTCAAATTAAAGAAACTGATTGTAATTCATTAAATACCGTCTATTTCTGCAATCATTTTATTAAATACGGAAACATGTCCAAGGAAGATACTATATAGTTTTGGAATTTAAAAATTTTATCAGAAGTTATATATACTTCTGTTGAAACAGTGCCGGAAATGTCGAGTTATGTTAAAAGCATTAAAAAAAAGACTTACATAAAAATGCGTTAAAACAGAGTTTAAAAAGGAAGATAGAAATTTGCAAAATGACCAAACATAAAATGTTCATCAAAAAATATTTTTATTTAAATTAAGAATCAAGCAGCAAATAGAATGACACTAATTTTAATTTTTTATTTTATTTTTTATTTTCATTTAAAATTTTAAGATATTTTATTTATATTTCAATAATATCGTTTGTGTAAAAGGGTTTAATTTTTTTTTAGTATTAGAAAGGGAGTAGAAAGAATTATTTAGAAATTTGAAAGCATCATTTTTCAGCTCCGTTCACTCCACTCACATTAGTTTTGCAGTACAATCAAGCGATTTCAAAAACATGATTGACATTATGTTATTAACTCAATTAACAACATCATCGTATTAAAAAATCGTATTTGCATCAATTTTTTAAAATTTATTTCCTTGTATTTTAAATACGAATATAAGCCGCTCTTTTTATTGCAAAAGTGATTCTTATCTCTATAAAAAAGCATTCATGATTTTTATGATTCGATGAATTTTTATGGTGCCTTTTAGAGATGATATATTTTATGATAAAGTTTGATGGATAAAAATCAATGTATTTTTCCGCAAATCAAAATATATTTATTTGCTAACCTTTCGAATATATTCAAAAACCTGAAAAGTATCAAATTTGTCCTGAACAAAAGATGCGAGCCTGTCAGCTTTTCGATGTGCTTGTTAAATGTCATTGTAAGTGAAGGGGTTAATAAATCAGACATTTTCAAATCCATTCATTCTTTCCGCAGACGTAATGATTACAGACTAGGGCCTGTAAAATGGTATTCTGTATGTTCTCAGTACGTACTTTACTTTTATGTTGTATCGTTTCATAGTAAGTAGAATTATATAAGGTCTAATTCTTTCTCATTCAGAAGATCCAAATTTAGAAAAAGATGTATAATTTTTTTTTATGTAGGTCCTATAATAAAATTTTTCTTGCTTTCCGAAATAGACGGTACATCCGTGCGCATAGACAAACAGTCAACCTATAAAAAAATTACATCAGAAATTTGAAACCCATCATCTTTTCTAGTAATAAAAGTATATAAATTTTTTTAATTATTTTATTTGCCATATTCATAAAAAAGCTACCATGTGGGCAAATTAGCATTTTATGGAAACTTTTGGTCTCAGTTAGATAAGGTTTTACAGTTTTGGAAAAATTACCGACATCCAAATTTTTTCCATCAACTATTTTTATTCCGATCACATTAAAATAATTCAGCAATTATTTTTTTAGAAAGAGAGATCTTTCATTATTCTTTGGAGACAGGCAGTATCCAAAACGTAGAGATCTATCAAAATCTTTAAAAATCTAAAGATCGAGTTTTTTATTTTATTTACTATTACATTTATTTCTATTTTCAGACAAAAAATATGATATATAATAATCTGTTTTTCAAATATTTTAAAGAGTGAATTCATTTTCTTATTTCTTAATTTATTGCTGAGGATACATAATTAATGACAAATACACGTTTGTTTCAAGGTTGTTCAAGGTAAATTCAGGGATAATTTAAGTTGCCATTCAAAAGATGTGTGTTTTATTCGGGACAATAACGATATAAAATCATCAACAAAACTATGAGAACAGTAAATATATTTGTTTCCATTCAAATCTAAACTTTACATTGAATTATGCATTGAAGCTTTTTTTTATTTAAGAACAATTCAGATGAATATACCTAAAGGTATACCTAAGACGAACGGACAGAATTGAAAACCTTTCATAAATAATCAATACACGATAGAAATCCCTTTCCTCAAAAAGTTTTTTAATGTGCTCATTACCAACATCATACAAATTCTGATTAAAGTTCAAAATTATGGCTGCCATAAATTACTACAATTGAAACAAGTGTAGGATAATTGCATTTTAGAAGGAATTTGAATTATCAAAACTGATTTTTATAGCAAAAGTCTTTTAATGGAACTGCCATTATCTCTTTAATACAACCACTAATCAGCAACCGAAGCAGCAGATAATTGCCTCCAGATAATGATATCTGAGAATAATTAAGAATTGAGTGACCTTATCATGTAACAATATTGGATGAGTCAAACTGATACATGAAATTTCAGGGTCTAAATTAAAATAACACCCTAATTTCCAAAACTGAACTTCACGCCTCACAAATAGTTATTAAAAATAGACAATAATTTTAAAAAAATTTGATGTCGTATATATTTTGACGATTGATAAACTAGAATGTTAAATAATTTAATTCATAAGTTGTTTGGAAATGTATAAAATTGATAATTTATGATTTATGTTTAGTTATATTAACGTCCCGTTTGAAGCAACACTAGGGCTATTTTGGGACGGACCTCGTAATTTTGAACCGCGGTCAGATGACGAGGACGACACCTGAGCTGGCACCCCCCTCTCCACTCCGCACTACACCAGCGGGAGGACGTTTGGTCAGGACGGATTTAACGTGCAACAGACCCCCTTACACGACGGTTCTTCGGTGGAATCGGGTCTCGAACCTGCAACCCTCCGGTTCCGAAGCCGAGACCTTACCACCAGGCCACCGCAGCCCTTCATTTATGATTTATCTATTTCGTTTAGAGGATTGTGCCCCCCTCCAAAAATGACATAATTAATCGATAAATTAAAATACCCTCAAAATCTTACATGCATGTGATGTAGTAAGTTGGGACAGTGATCAACAGGATATCGTTAGAATTAAATTTTAGATAATTACTGTTTCCCTCTTTCTATATTTTGTATCCGAGAAATTGATAAATATAAATCATACAAAATTATAAAGCACTGAAAATTACACTTTTTACGGCACAAGTAGCTTTTATCTCAAAGCTTTATAAAAAACCCTTTTATAACACTGTTTTAAAATAATTGTTTATTCGTTTATTAACAGTCTTTTGTAACAGTGTTGCACATCTGTACTGTTTCTCGTTTACTTAAATACGGTTTGAAACAGAAATCTTTAAAATGATAATTGATTCACCTTCGGTCTACTACTTGTCGATTTAGGATTATTTTAATATATTTGATTTCTAAATATTTTTTATGCATCTTATATTATAAAACATTTTATAAAATTATAACTTTAAGCATGAATTTATGGATTTAATTTTATAAAGTATTTAATTGGATTATTATTTTAAGCATTTAGATATATATTGCTTTATTTAAAATTCAGTAAATCGGATGAAAAAAGAACTACAATAGAATTATACTGTAATTCATTTTTATATATGTATACTTATAAATACAATGTAACTATTTACTAGTTAGAACATTAAATTGTACAATAAAGTAGGGAGAGATAAATCTTTCTATCCATAACAGAGTCATCATATATCTTGACGACCGAGATTTAAAAATGACTTTTGATGTTCGATTCAGACCCATGAACAACAATTCACGTGACGCTGTCAACGGAATTCACGGGCACGTGAAATTTTCCTCATCATCGGAACAATTTTGCACCATCCGTCACATATAATCTGATTCTCAGGAGAAGCCGTTTGTTATTGAGCTGCTGTTGTTGTTGGTATGCATCAATTATCAAACGAGGGAAAGCGCAACATCCTTCCACAACATCTGTTATATTACGACACTTTATGAAATAAAAAATCTTGTTTGCTCTTAATTTGCTTTAAAAAGTGCCAACGATATAATCATTTATTTTCGTATATGTGCCTAACGATTTCATTTTTTTTTCAATATTTTTCTTCACTTAAACCGAAATTTGTGTGTTAGGTTCCTTCATACGTTATAACAAAATCGATTCTTTTATAGATCATGCATATTTGTCAAACTGTGTAACAATTTTTATCGGACTATTTCTAACTCTATTCCTAACGGAGCAATAGCCAACATTGCTATTTATTTGGGATATTTTATTTTTATCGTCAAATTGCTCTTCATGGCAGGGAGTTATTGACTGACATTTAAACATTAATTCTGCATCTTTTAGAGCTAAATGTAAAACTCTCTTTTTTACGAAAATAGAGGGAGAAAAAAAATACCTTACTGCTCAAAGAAGAAACAAATTCGTAGCAAAAATTATCGGCTTGTTTCACTGCATGACAGAATACGTGTGCGTTTAATAATATAATTTTGTGTGGTTTCATTTCATTTTTTCTTTTTTTCGTAAAATTTCTGAGCAGGGAAAAAAATAGTTTTTGGTCATTCTATGTGATTATTAAAGACAACAGTCATAAGAAAAGGCCTTTCATTTTTTTCTTTCAAAATTCACGAAACAAACACAGTATGAATTACTAATTTTCGAATAAATCGGGGCCGCGGTGGTCTGAGTGGTACGGTCTCGGCTTCGGAACCGGAGGGTTTCAGGTTCGAGACCCGATTCCACCGAAGAACCGTCGTGTAAGGGGGTCAGTTGCACATTAAATCCATCCTGACCAAACGTCTTCCCTATGATGTCGTCCTCCCTATGGTGCCAACTCAGGTGTCGTCCTCGTCATCTGACCACGGTTCAAAATTACGAGGTTCGTCCCAAAATAGCCGAAGTATTGCTTCAAACGGGACGTTAATATAACTAAACTAAACGAATAAATCGTAGATAGTCTAAACATTTCATTTAAAGTTAAATCTTTACTATAGGCATAAAATCTTTTTTGGTGCACATATTTTTTTTAATTACGAAAAAGTTAAGCAATATATTATTTATTTATAATTAATTATATCGGTTTTAAGTCCAAAAATTATAAATACAACATAGATCAGACATTCTCTGCAATTATCTGCAAATACAACTTTCTTTAATATAAATACTAAATTATTTTTTGAAAAAAAAAAAACTAGACAATATTCAAGAACATTAAAGACCTATTTTAAGCTTTAACATAATAAGGAATTCAACTCTTTAAACAAATAGTCTGTTATGACTATTATTAACATATTTCTAACAATTTTTTTTAATGTTAAGATATTATTATTACGAAGGCTGAATTAATTCTTTTTCGATAATTATTTAAGTTAAAAAATATCTAATTCAAATTCCCAAATAATTATGAACATCACTAATATAATCTTTTAACAATTTTTTAATATTAAGACATTATTCTTATGGACTGAAAGCTAATTCGTTTCATATAACGCTATTGAACCCACTTAAAATATCGCATTACATTTTTATAGTTTAGAACATACCAATTTCGTATCTTCGAAACCATTTAAGACGTAAATGGCAGTTCCATTTAAAAAAAACGGCAAAGAAAACAGTATTGTAACAATCATAACAGTTTTTTTAATAATAAGTCAATCCTTGTGCATCACAACTCATCATCATAACAGTTTAAACGACATTTCAAATGTCATCTAAGCGGTAGTCTAGCGTCCGTCACTGACGCATGTGGCACTTTAAATGATGTACAATTGTAATTGAAGAAAATATAAATAGAACAAACAGTTCACTTAAACTGCGCAATAGTGAAAAATCCATTTTTTTGTTCGTTTTTTTGCAAAGTATACGTCTTTATCAACTAATTGCAACAATCTATAATTCATTTTTCTTACTATCGTCTACAAATAAATTTAACTGCAGTGAGTAAACATTTTGATTTCGTTGTTTCTCCAAATGATAGGCTTATGTGAGAAAAATCTGTCTTTTCAATTTTGAAAAATGAAAAGGAATGAAGTATTTATTTTCCACTTTTTCTTGAGAATGAAAATACCGTTTGGATTTTAATTTATAAAAAGGTAATTTTGATAAAATTCCAGTTACTGTAGATTCTCAGATTCAAACACTCTCCACGCGCGTCAGGATAAGTTTATTTATTCAAAACACGGATGAAAGGAAGAGATATTTACATTTAACAACAGACTAAATTCTGATTACTCGCGGAATTATTAGGCGTAAACATTGCAGATATTCGCAATACTATAGGGGAAAAAAAGATACTAATTCACAATAAAATATTTCAGAGATTTTTTTTTTACTATAAGGGAAATAAACATTAAATTATGATGTGTTGATGAATTAAATCATTAAATTATGATGAATGGAGTTAGATGAATGAAATTTGGCATATTATTTTTCACTAGAATTAAAAACGTTTCTTATATTGTAGAAATTGCAAGTAGCAAATAAGTAATTACAATTAATTAGATCGCAAGTTCGATACACCTGGAATATTCTGAAAGCTATTATATATGTCATGAAATCCAAAGAATATAATGTAGCATTTTCTTTTTAAAATATATTCTGATATTTGCAGACTTTTTGGGAAACACAAATCGTAAAAATGCAGTTATACAGCGTTTACAAATAAAATCGTAAAAAAGTAAATTTTAGTTGCATGTCACGAGAATCGAAAAAAAATTAAGCTGTGACCGAATTCGTAAAAAAGAATTATAATCTCTAGGATTCTTGGTGACGCGAGATTAATTATTTAAATATAATAGGCCATAAAAAATGGTTACTTTATAGAAAGTTCTGACAAAAAATATCTCTCCAATTTCAGATTAAATGCGAGAATATATTGAACCATGTATTTATAAATATATATAGGTTGTTATTCTAAATTATGGTCAGCTAGAATTATAAATACTGGAGATATATGTGAACTATCTAACATAGATTGTATATCCAGATCAAAATCTAGAACAAATTCTTCAACTGGTAACGTATTTCATATTTGACTTTTCTTATCTGTGTGAACTCTCTCTCTCTCTCCATATATATATATATGTGTGTGTGTGTGTGTGTGTGTATGTGTAATGATATCTCTAAATCTAATTTAAATTCTAATTAATTTCCTAATTTTTATCTTAATTAAGCACTTATTAACTTCATTCAAAAATATCCTCTTATTCCCTAATCCAATTCCTTCTTCGTTTTTTTTCTTTAATTAATGCAACAGAAGCTCTGTAAAATTGCTAAAATCGACAAGTTCTCACATTACAAGTGAAGGGATAAAAATGTATGTATCTAAACAAATTATTTTAAAAGATCCCTATAATTCCCTTACCTAAATCGACATGTGTAAAGAAATCCCAATCAGAATTTCGCAGTATATAATTATGGGGATAAATATTTCGTTGACGTTTTTCCCTTTTCTCTCTTGTGTTGTGATGTAGACGTACCTCGTCGCTTTTTGCCTGTAACATAGATTATGCCTCCCGGGATGGAATAAAAGCGAAGTTTTTAAAAATTCAAAGTGTCTTCTCTCCTCTCGGCCACGAGGCCACGAAACTGTTAAATAATAACTGTTAATAATTATGCGTTATATATATATATATAAAGAGAGAGAGAGAGAGAGAAAGAAAGAATTTTAATTAGTTGTAATTCTATGTTCAGAAAACAAGGAAAGAAATATTATAACTTTTATTAATTTTTAATTAACAGCTAGAAATTTCGAAAACCTTATGATTGAGCATCTACTATTCAAGACGTACTAATTCCCAAATTCCTTTGCTACATGTTCAACGGTAGTCATAGTCTAAACCATTCTGGATGTTGTCATATTACACCACTTATAAATAATATCCTACTTACTGTCATTTAAAAAGTATCTTAGTCATTTTTTAAATGATCTTTTTTTATTAGTAACACTTCAGTTCACTTATTACTTTAGAGCAGTGGTAAGTGGCTATAAACTATAAATGGTTTAGAAAACCGCCTTTATTGGATTTTTCTGTGTGACATATCTTAACACATTGCGTACAAGTCACGAGATTTCTATAATTTAGCAGGCTGACCGTTGTAACTATTACACGAGCTTTCTCATTTTTAGAAAGCCGAGAGTTGTGGCCAGTTCACGAGATATCTCATTTTCTTTTTGTTTTTTTTCTGCAGCAAAATTGATGCATAAACAACCAAATGGAAAAAATATTTTTGTTACGTTACCACGGTAAAGATGCCTTAAGAATTCTTATGGCAAATGATTAGCAAAATAGCTGAATGTTGGCCTTCTAAACATGTGGAAACAATCATTTAGTGTAGCCTGTACTTGGATAGAGCTTTGCCGATCGTTTACCGTAATTATAAAGGGTTGTGTTGTTTTACATTTTGTTATTTGAAATTCGCGTTTTAGTTTGTAAGGAAACACCTTTTTAAAATGTAAAATTTCTTACACAAAAATAGGTGTATAAAATATATAGTAATATTTAAGAATACTTCATGTAAATATGCAAATGAAAATTAAAAATGCTTATATATGCATCCTATTGTTTGGAAAGTGTGCTTCTAGAGCGTTCAAAAATGTGCGGGCCCTGGGAGCTCCGTAAGCAATGTGTTAACAGAGATATTATTATCTTCCATTAGGCAAATTCTTAATAAGAGTGAAATATTCTTTATAAACTTTTTTTTTCAAATTTACATTGTAAATAAAGCAGGCACAATAACACTACATGTTGTACCATAAAATTTAGTTAATATGTTACTTATCAGTTGTTATGAATATTAATAATAAATACATAATATATAAATTATAAATTTATATCCAATTGAAAACATTGAACTTAATACATGAATTAAAAAACAAATTTCATCCGTGCGATTTATTCACTGGATTCAGTAAATGTATTCAAAAGCCCTTTCAACTAGTAAAAGCTGGCAGAAATCATTTCAAGATTACTTTTTAATGGTCAGGAGTCTGAATAATAACAATGTCAGAAATGATATTCATAAAAATTCTTAGAACAATATTCTGGCAATTATAATTATTTTCTTATGTATCCTAAATAAGTGAAAATTAAAATAGTTTATAGTTACAAATTATATACAAATTCTTTTTGCGCTCTTTCCGAATATTTATACTTGGTAACAATTTGTTCTCTCTCGAGTAGGGATTTCACATGAACTGTTTCAGTTGATTCATTTAGTATTTAAATCCAGGGTTCTCTATATTCTTATTTTGTTAAGTTAAATGCCCAGCAAGCATTGTTTCATACTTCAAAGTCGAGTCAAAACATTTAATTGCAATTTCTAATTCACACAGAGTTGGTAAAAAGAAAAAGGTTTTTCCAAATCACAAAATGAAGAATTTTTCTCAAATAACATTTTTACTGTTCCTTTACAGAATAATCATTAGTTTTACTGTCAAAGGTCCAATTTTCATTGTTTTCCCAATGGTCTAGTGAAATAGAGTGTTTGATGTATTTAAAATTATCCATTTTGCAAAAGTCAGTTAAAAGTGTGAGTCTGGTATTTTAATCAGTGGGAATTCGAAGAGGTTATTTTGATCACTTTAAACAAGCCATTTGACGTGTAATTACAATTGTTTTAGGATTCCAAACAATTCTTGCAATTTGAAATAAAATATTTAAAATCATTTAATGTTTCTATTGAGAGGGTTGCTTTGTTTTATTTGTATATGCTATCAAAATGTAATTGCTAATTTAGAATGAAAGCTCTTTCCAAAATAAAAATGTAACAAAATCTTTGATTCTCTATCAAATTATGGATCAAATACACAAATTTTATGGACAAAAATTCATACAGAAATGCAATTCTTTCATTGAAAATCAGTTTCAAATATTTCTTAAAACAGCTTATTTACCTCCGAGTACTTTCTGAATCTTAGAGTGAAAAAAAGGATATTATGTTATACCGCAGTTTCTGAGACAATTGCTAGGCCCTTGATAGATGATGCTAGATGGCAAGCGCAGTTACTTCAATCACATTGTCACTACCTTGACTGTGGCACCCTGTGAAGTCTGTTTCTATATGGAGACGAAATCCATCATCAATAAAGGAATTCAAAGAATAGAGCAGCAGACTTTAAGGGAATATAATTTCTTATACTAAAGAAACAAGTTTCAGTTATTAGTTATAATATTTTCCAAAATATTCCAAAGTTTAAAGAACAAAATTAAATAATTTATATCTGATTAAAATTTTTCTAATAATTTTGTGATACTTTATTTTACACTATTATCTGTTAGCAAATTAAAATTGATTAACTAATTACTTATTTTACTATTATTATTATTTATATTCTTCATTATTTATATTTAACTGATAATTTGTTAATGAGCAGAATTATAATA
This sequence comes from Argiope aurantia, assembly GCA_026543865.1. Classification (NCBI taxonomy): domain Eukaryota; kingdom Metazoa; phylum Arthropoda; class Arachnida; order Araneae; family Araneidae; genus Argiope; species Argiope aurantia. The sequence goes on along the minus strand of JAPMOR010031581.1, from coordinate 31,027 downwards.
TTTTTAACATTATAAAGAGAAAGCTGGTAGTTGCAGATTCAACACGATCCATATCCAGATCAAAAAGCCGAAGCAGGATCACAGCAAGCATATCCAAATTTTCATGCCACAACATTACATTCGTTTAACCCTTCAGGAATTAAGGAATATCAATCTAGAATTCAATCATTCTGCAGGGTCGAGTCTGGATGGCGAACATTATTACTTCGACCAGATTAATATACAATTCTATATTCATTTTTACTAAACATCCATAAATTGTAATATTCGAAACATTCTGAAAATCTAAAAATCACAATTTAGGACATTTTCAGTAAATAATTAAAAGGAATGGTTAAAACTGATTTACTTCCTGTAAATTTGCGATGATGTTTAAAATCTGAAAAAAAATAGCCGAGGCTTCCATACCCTTTATTTAAATATTACCTTTTAAAAAAAGACGAAAAAAAATTAGTGCTAACGTTGAGTACTTATATTTACATTTGGAATAACATTGCAATTGTTTTGATAAAAAAAAACATTTTTAATTTTGAAAAAAAAAAAAAAACAGAAGTTATTATTATATTTATCAATGCAGTTATTGCATTTCAACAGAATGCGAAATATAACCAAGTAGAATTCTATACGTTATCGGTCAGGAATGCTATAGTATTCATTTTCATTGTAGGTAAAATGACGTACATTCTATAAAATAAAAATTTATATGCCACACTGTCTTAATTAAATTCTAAATATTCTTCATTTTTTTGAAATTGTTATGTATTTTAAAACATTTGATTCATTCAACATTGTAATTTTGTTTTGTTTTATTTTTTCCTACTTTCCAAAAGGTTCTATTTTAGCTTTAAAACCAAAATTTAATTTCTGAAATGTGTGGAGTGTATCATAACTGAATAAACGAATATATTTGTGGAATACAATCAGACAGAAAGTTCTCTTAAATTCTCATACACTTACAAACTATGGATGTTTTTGTGTTTATTTAACTGATAAATCCAGCGAAATATGTATTTTGGAAGTCTTCTTATTTATATATATATATATATATATATATATATATATATATATATATATATAAGTTGATTCATATTCTCCTATATTTGATACAAATATATAATTACGAAAAAATTTAAGCTCAATGCTAGCAATTTTTCTTGTGTTTGTGTTTTTTTAGTAACAGTGTTCACATATACTCAGAAAAAAGACAAAAATATTATGTTGTGATGTTTCGTCTTTTGAAATTGATAATTATATGTAGTATTTGTTTTAAAGCTATTTCACAAATCTCTTTTATCTATGCCCTGTAATTTCGATAAAATCGTGTTCACAAATGAACAAATATATTAAACTAACATTTTGTATTTTTTTTTTCAAAATTCTTTGATTTAGACTGACAAATTTATTTATTTAAAAATTTATTTCCTTTGAGAGATAATATGCTAAAATGAAAATTATGAATTTTATTTTCATGAAAATTACATAAGCGAACATTGTAAAAGTTATGAGGAATTTTCTTATACACTAAAGGAAATAAATGTTATGTAAACATAGGCTGTTGTCTTTTACCAAAATAAGCTAATATATGCAGTTTGAAATAATAAGTCTCTTTCCACTGATAAGTGAAAATATTGAACGAGTACATTTTTTTTTACATTTTTTACAGGTACATCATTTATTTATCTAATAAACTAAACGAAAGAAAGAATGGAGAAAAAAGAATGGGAAAAAATCATCACTGTTTTGAAACACTTCACTTTGCAATCACCTTCAAAAGACTGAAACCGAGCATTCAATATTAGATCAGAGATGTAGCTGAAGGCTGTATGTGGAAAACTTTGAAGTTTACACTGCACTTTTTCCAAAAATTTTAAGTACGGAGTGGTTGCTCGATTTCTGCTATAACGGCAAACAGGATTTGTATCTGTTTCTATGCTAGGTGCAAAAGTTTGTTGTAAACTTTTCGGAAATTATAAAATTCTAGGCATTGATGAGACCTTGGCATTCGCTCTGATTCCATATTCAAAAAACTTCTTCGATCTGAACCAGGAATTTTGTGGCTAAAAATAGATGTTTCTTTGAAACAAAAATCCTTCTTTCAAAATGTGAAAATACATATCATTTCACATTCAGACCAGAAACTTATAAAGTAAGCTCACATACACGAGCATAAATAAATAATTGTGGCTGATTCTAAGATATTCAGATTGTAATAAATATTCTATGAATACAAAAATTCATATGAAGAAAAACGGTATTTAAAATTCATTGAAAAAATGGATCGATAAAATTTTATGTGAAAATCACAGAAAAGATTTTTTTAAATTTAATTTTCCATTAGTAATACTTCTCGATTAATAAAAAGAAGAATGGTGTGTGTTTGTGTGTGTGTGTGTTTGTGTGTACGAAAGTATTGTATAAATATTTGCATTTTTTTTTATTTTAGCTGTAATATAAATACGATTCATAATGGAAATGACTATATTGTTTAGTTTTAGAGAACATCAATTACAAGATAAAATAATGAAACTGATTGCACCAAATTTATGTATAAACAACAGTTTTGCTGTATACACATTCCAACAAAAACTTTTTTCTTTAAATTTATAAATTTCTGACATTTTTTTCGATTTATTTCGTGATAACACCTTTCATTTATCTAGTTGCTGCATTTATACTCGAGATAAACTATCGATGTCATAACATTAACATAATTTTAAAAAATAAATAAAACAGGAATAAAAACTATCAAGTCTGCAATATTTTCATAGTAGAATACTTTGGGCTTTTTTAATCATCTTATCATTTCTTTTTTGGGTACCCATTTTCCTTTGGGTCTATGAAATAAAAATAATTTCGCAAAAATGTTCATATTTAATTTAAAAATGAATATTCTTCCAGTTCTTTGTGACGCTTAGTATCATCGTCTTTGCTGACATCCAAACTATTTTGAAAATTAATAAGAATTTTTAATAAAAATCAAACTGGGCACTCCCATTAAAAATTTAATCAGCTTTATATATTGCAATAACAAAGAAAGAAGTGCTCCTCACAAAGTCATGTTTAAATAGGTTTTCTGAACTCTTAGTCTGGTGAAGAAGGAAATGATTCGAACGGGTTCTGCTCTCCCGAACATCGTCAAATTCTTTAACTATTTACTTTGAGGATACTCGACAAGATCGACAAGAATCTTCAATTAATCTGAGAAATGGTAAGTGAAAGTTAATGATGTTTTCCGGAAATCGGAATGATTTGTATTCTTAAAAGGACAATGATCTCTTCGAGGATTACAGACATGCAAAAACAGAAGCATTCAATGTGTTTTCGAAACAATGAGAGTAATTAGTATGATTTTCGGTATGCGTGATATCCTTTTACCTCTTTGAAGGTTAAAAAGACGGTTTTAATGCAGTAACTACAGAGATAAAGGATGATTGAAAGGGACCCTAATTTCAAATTAGATATGAATGCTTCCAAAACAACGAGTGACAAAAAGCAGATTGGCTAACAGTAATGTAGAAAATTTAAATTCATAATCCCCATTTATTCTTTTATTAAAAATATATTTGATGAAAATTTATAAAATAGGATTAGCAGTTTTGTGATACAAACATAGATATGTAGAAAATCTTATAAATAATTTAGAATGTTCACATTTGGATAAATACTTCTTTTCTTTTTGAGAAATGATTAAAAATAAAGATGAATCTCCCAGTTACTTTCTCAAAAACATTTGTAGATTTTGGAAGTTAATAATAGAAAGAAATTTGAAATGCCTTAACTTCATTCATCAAAATTTAACCCTTTGCACTTGAATGTCTCCGCTCAGGTACTATTGGTGCGTGCACCATATATATGTATATTCGATGATCGAAGATAAACCAACTCGAAACATGATTCTCAGAGATTTAAATGTATATCATAATGTTTGATTTTCTAAAAGAAAAGATGGCTGGTGAAAATAAAACCTCATGTTTTGAGTCTCAATTATCAAGTCTACATTCATTTTCCAAAGAACCTTAAGCTCACCAGTCTTAATTTTCATTGCCTTTCGAAAATCAGTAGCCTCAAATGCATTTCTTTCCTTTTTCAAATTGACCATATTGATTTTATTTTAAACTGTTGAAAAACATTTTCAGAATGGATTTCTTTGTCTGAAATTCTTACAGAAAAAATGCATTTTTAAGCATTTTTCGACGGACCTATATCTTTTCTTTTCTCAGAAAATTCGAAAATTACAAAAGTTGATATAGATATAGATAGGAAATGTTTCCCAGTTATGTCATTCTATATAAAAATAGCTTTTATAAACACGCATTTCTTTAGAAAAATAATATTTTTTCACCCAAATAAGATTTTTCTAAATAATATTTTTAAAAACAGTTAAGCGTTATAGAAATTTTCACTACATTTTATAGCCAAATTAGAAATAAATGTTAAGTTTAAAAAGAAATAAGGAACAAAAAGGAAAGAAATGATGAATCCTGCCTGAATATTTTTTCTAGGGTCATCCTCGGGCAGGGATATAAATCAGGGATTCTTTCTGTGACGGGTGGGACTTTCGTTAAAAATATTGATCCGTCGTGACCTGAAAATCCCAAGAAATTGAGGTTTTGATGATAAATTAAAGACTATAAATAACAAGCAAAATATTATTTCGAAATTTTTTTTAGATCTAAGCAAGATCACAACAAAATTGAATAAAACCAAACTACAAAAAGGCTATTTATTCATGAAACCAAAAAACATAATTAAAATATGAAAGGGAAGTACATACCAGTTGAAAGTAACACTCCAAAAGACTTTGTAAAGAAAATACACCTATCAGTGCAGATGCATTACGTTAAACTAAATTTAATTTTCCCGTGTTTAAAGTTGCATATACCTACCACTCTTGTTCAAAGTGCCTCGACACCATAAGAAATAATTGAACTATTTCATCGCCATTTATTGAGTTAAGAAAATCAAAGTGAATAAACTAGAAAGCTTATCTTTAGTTATGAAAAAAAGGAATAAGTTAGATATTAGATAAGCCCTCTCTTATAAAAACTTCTATATTGCAAAATATCTGGGGGAAATCATCAGTAATTAGGTTTTTAATGAGATTACTTGTTGTTTCAATATAAGAAATGTTGTTATTACAATTTTTTTAATCCTATTAAAATCTGAGAAAATCAAATTATTGAAAACTTCAGAGTTTAAATTAGAATGGTAATCACTAAGTTTAATTACTTTAAACTTAAATACATTTCTTTTATCGTAAATACCTACTACAGTTTTTCCATTAGAAATTTCTATTTTTAAATCTAGATAAGTATTTTATGTTGATTTTTTTATGTTGATTTTTGTTTGTTTCAGTTTAAACTAAATCTTTTGGGTAACAACCAATAAAAGTATTACCATTATTTAAGTTTAGCAAAAGTAAGTTATCAATATATCTCCAACTGCTTATTAAATTGTGGTAAATTATTATTTTTTTTCTCATGATAAATTTCGCTACATTTTATAGTTCACTTTACAAATATTTTCAAAGGCTACCATTCTTTAATTTTTATTTTTTCTTTGGGATAAATAGGTCTTAAAACAAGAAGTACCAATGTCAAAACTTGCATCTCTATCTATCTTTTATCCTGTAATATATCCAGGTAATAAAGTAGAGGTCTGTTTTGCATTGTCAGATCAACAACTTTAGACAATAAAATTGCTGATAGTATTTTTGCCATGTTTTGTTGTTTTTTATCACCTAAAAATTATCTATCTTCGTTTAAAATTTATTCATTCCCCTAATTGGTGAATTTCATATTAAGATAAAGAAAATCACGAAAAGGTATGTATAAAACTCACTTTCATACAAAAATGATCTTTATTTGTTAATCGTCGTTTTCGTTAAAAAGAATAGAAACATTTATTTTAGAATTTCAGCTTTAAAAAGTTTTTTTTTCTGATTTAATGAATTTATCTTAAATTTTAACTCCTCATTTCGCAAATAACTTGTATATTTTAATTTTTTAAATTTAAACTTTTAATTTCATATTAATAATCTATTACTTAAACACGAAAAATCAATGTTTCAACTTTCTTTCCCTCTTAGCTTCTTTTTCCGATACGACATCCAGGAGAAAAAGGAAGTGAATGTTTTTGATTGATAACACATCAACTTATACCAATAAAATTGATGTTATGCATTTTTCTAAGTTAAAGTACAATACGATTGGACTACAAGGCTGATTTTTAGTAGAAGCTTGTGGCATTCATACCATTTATTGTCTATAAGAGTTTAAACAAAGAAAAATCAAATTGACCGAAATCATTTCAGCAGTCATTAATCTTCTGGCCAACAGCATTTAGCTTCTCTTGTCTCATAATTTTTCCTTGATTCTATAAAGTTAGTACCTTTTTTCTACTAATTTGTACAGAAAGGAATTCAATAGACCATAATGGAAGGAAGCACGACTCCTATAAGAGAGTACTCAAAACCTCTGAGAAAAAAAGAGTTCCCCACGCCCATTTAGTAGGAAGGAACAGGAGATTTCAAAGAAAATGAAGTAGGGTTCAACACATCGTTAAAGAGTTAGTTTCCGCTAGCTTTTCAGAGATTCTTGATTCATGTCTGTGTTCTATCGAGTTAGAACACTAGCGTAAACGAGAATTAAGAAGCAAGGGAGCTCTTTCATTTGATGTAATGGGGTTTTTATGGCAAAAACGCCATTTTCGGTTGTTTCCCTCCAAAATGCAGTGTCAAATGTTAGGGAGCTACTATTAATTTTGTGCCATAAAACCCAGCATTAAAGCTATTATCTTCTTATCATCGCGTTGTATTTGTTAGAGATTTTTATTTTGCTTTGGGTACATCGTTTTTGTTATGAGAGTAAGTATTTTGGAATTGATATTTCATTCATTTTTTGATGTGTTAGAAATTTAAAATTTTGTACACTCTCATATGTTTGATGATTATACAAAACCTCAATACTTTCAGAACTCAGTTATATGTTAATAAATTTTTCTGTTTAAATTCTTGTTCTAATAGCAGTATAACTTAGAAATGAAGTTAAATTACAACAAATATGACAGCAATTCCATAATTTTTGTAATTATCTTTACTACTAATAAAGAGAAGCTTATGTGTGTAAGTGTGTACGTATGTCAGTGCTGTACACTCCTGTCGAATTAACCAAGACCTATCACACTTGTCACAAATATATCTTTAAAGGTGAGAATGCACATTCAATTTTTTAAAATAAAATAAGGATTTTAATTAATTTATTAGAGAATTAAACTAAATATTAAAAGTTTTTTCTTGGCAACTGTCAAAAGCAGTACAGCTTAATTTTTTTCATCTAAAAATTCAAAAAAAAATCTATACTGTATTGAATGCCAAAATCTTTTATCTTATTTCATGCTAACCATTAATACTCACTCCATCAAAAAATCGATCTTAAGTGCTGAAACCAATCAGAATTGTCATTGCATGTAACGGTCTGTTGAATATTCAAGAATTCATAATTTTAATTGTTACGCCGTCATTTCGTGAATATGGAAACTCAGCTAGGAGCGAAAGATGGATAGAGCTGATCTCTAAAGAAACTTTCACAGAAGAGTTTAGAGTTACAAGTATATCGCACAAGTTATGCTGTAGAACACCATACCGTTTCATTCCCCCCTCCATCTATTTAATAACGATATTGACCAGTTGCCTTGTCTTCACTCAAATCCCCTTAGTGAATGTCCAATTAAAGGCTAAATAAGTCAAAGATGCCTTATCTTTTCTTTTATGTTTTTGTGTTGGTGAGCAGGACAATTCGTAAACTGCAATAATCCACAACTTCATAAAAACAATAATCCACATAAATGAAATTTGGATAACAGATTTGATACCAAAATTGTATACCTTTATGGAATATTATACACCGTTGCCCATTATAAGAGGAATTCATTATCCACATTCTATTACCTTCAGCAACTTCTTATATTGTGCAAGTAAACGTGGTAATGAAAAAAAGAATATTCCCTTTTTTTTAATTTTCTTTTTATTAAGTCTGCCTTTTAATTTAGTTCACTTGCGTTATCAGCAGAAGGGTGTTTTTTTACATCCGATAATTTTTTTTCTTTCGCGCTTTTTCGTTGTGTAAGTCTTGGATTGAAGCAAAATTTGTACTTTTTTTTCAAAGGCTTTTGAGATGTTTTGGGGAAATGAAATCAATTACTTTTAATTTTTAATGGCGATTCACGGCAAAAGTTCTAATAAAAATGATTGCAGTGAAAATGTATTACGAGAAAAATACAATAAAATATAAAAACGTAAAGAAATTGCATTATTTACAGATAGAGGAATTCGGAGTATTCAGTGATGAATAGGTTTGAAATAGTCACCCTTCATCTGTTCAAAATTATACTTTCAAGAAAAAATTTTTAAAATCTTTTTTTTTCCGATATAATAATTGCAAAATAAGTTAAGGCTTGTTTACTACTTGGACATGAACATTTATTTCTTTTTATTTTAGTTTAATCATCTATTAAAAAAACAAACGATTCTAGTTTTTAATCACAGAGATAGATCAATGAAGTTTGGCATTCCGAAAATTTTGAGATTAAAAAAATTTTTTCTAATTTTTCAGCAATAAGTCATATATTTAATCTAACTTTTTCCTCAACTTTAGATGGTTCGTCTATTTTTAGTGGAGCTTCTAGAATATATGAAAATACCTTCTTAAAAGAAGAATTAATTACAATAAAGACACAAATGCAGTTCTTTGAATCAAACATAGAGGGGAAAATATCTTCGCTTAAAACGAAAAAAAAAAAATAGTCGACAATTTGAAAAGAATGTTAATGGAGGAAATACTTTATATTACATCTAAATTTAGATATTGAATTGTTAAATTTCCGAAAAGTCTTTATCCAATAAATAATTTCAATATATTTTATCAGATAAAATAAATTCGCCATGTTTCTCAATGTAGATGTATCAATATATATCATTATTTTTTTTTCTTTTATCTTCTGAAATTCATGTCATTCACATATTTAAATAAAAATAAATAAATTATTTCCTTTATATATTATTTTAAACACACTTTTTATATAAAGACTATAAAGACTTGATTTATCCAAAAATGACAGCTGAAATGATTTTCAGATGTCATTATTTGAAAAAAAGGCATCTGCGCATTAGCAATTTGGTATATATTTATTTTTTATTAAATTTAATAATATATTCTTTCATTTTTTATAGTTGCATTTTTTGTGTAATCTTATTGTAAAATTTTTCACTTTTTCTCTCTCTCTTTTTTTAATAATAATTATTTTATTCAAGAACGTAACTGAAAGCTTCATTTTTTAAAATTTTCAAGGTGGCAACATTCATTCAGATGAAGGTATTTTTTTCTTAGATTTTTCTTCTGACAATACATTGCATTCTAATGATTTTCATATTTTATCGATGTTTTTCCTATGATTCCATACAGATATATTCTGTTTTTCAGCAAGTAAAGAGTGCTTATTTATATTCTTTGAATTTTAATTATAAAGAAGTATTTTTTACTAATTCTTCAAATCGATTCCTGCTACATTCAAAAGGAATTATACTATTTATGGCATATTTCATATGCGTATTACTTATTATATTCTGAAGGATAAATAATAATCTATTAGTTTTGGGGAAAACAAGATTCTTTGTTTGCGAAGAACTTCAAGAAAGATTTAAGATATTATTTTCTGTTTGGTTCAATTTAAAAATGTCTTTATAAATAACGCAACGAAAATTTTATGATTAATTTTTCAAAACTAATATCATTAGAGAGGAAGTAAAAGGGCAAATATTAACATCTAGAAGGCGGAAATTAAAACTGATAGGGAAATCTAAAATATTGGTCTTGTCACACGGATTTTTAATTCTTCTAAAATTCTCAACCAGGGACGTTTTCTAATAATTAGAACATATATAAAATCCTTACTATAAGATTCCGCATCAGTATTAGTTCTTTTCACAAGCAATAATTTCTTAATTTTCAATCATAGCTTAAATCCAATAATATTTTCCCCAAAGTTTTTTTAATTAAACAAGTTTTCTAAAAGGAATTGTAAACATTGTAGAACATTGTAATTAATCGATTTGTTTGTTTGTTTTTCTAATTTATTCCTGTTTTTTGTTTATTCGCTATTCTTTGAATGATCATCTTACAATTATAGATTTTACTTGTTTAACTCTCAATTCGACATAGTTTGATTAATGCTATTTCAATATTTATTTTTTTTGGATTCACAGAGAAAAATTAAAAGTACTTCAATTTCGGTTTTTAAATTTAATTAATTATTGAAAAGAATGGTTATTCACTTCCGAAACTATCTCCATTTTTTTTTCTTTGATAAAGAAAAAAAAGTAGCACTATATAAACATTGAATGTACTTTTTTGTATCTGTTTCTTTTTTGTACATGTTTCTTACTAATGTTACAGAATAGTTAAGAAGAAAATTCAAAGACAGGTATATTTTTAAATAAAGTTTTAATGACAAAATGGACTATCAAATTTTTTGTCTAAAAGTAATTACACAAAAATTGTTTCAATAATCTATTTAGTAAAAAGAGATATTTCCAATATTGTCAGTGCTCCAAATGTCATTTTCATTCTAAGGCCCAGCTTAGATGACGGATATGTTCTATAATAGTTGTTGTACAGAAAATTGGGTGCATATCAAATATAGCATTATGGATTAATCGCTTTATAACTGCTTACAAATCCTTACCATAACTGCTAGATATACGATTGCCGATTGGAAGCAGAAATGAGCTATAACTTTGATGTATCATTTGGGAGTTAAACTTGATTTGTTAGTAAGCCTATTTATTAACCTGATTCTCTTCGTTGAAAATCTTTACTTTATGTAATTTTTTTTTCTTTTTATTGCAAATAGCTGTGATAGTATAGGGAATTTTTAATTTCAGAATATGGCATTTCCTGATTTGGAAAATTAGTAATCACCATGTTTCATGAATTCGATTTTAGAATCGTAATCGTTCATCATTCGTAAATGCAAATTTATGTTAGATAAATGGTTACTGATAGATTAACTTATCATTTGGGAATTGAAACTGGTTTATGAATCATCATTTTCATTCAAATGATTATTTTCAACGCAACCAATACCTATTTTGGTTTTTCCTTTCCACAGAAGACAACAATTATATTAATTCAAGTTATTTATTTTCTCAATATGGCGTTTCCAAATTTAGGAAATTTGCTCTCATTCTGGTTCACAGATTTCGTTTCAGAACAAATACATCGGAACTCAGGAGAGAACCACCCTGATTGTTAAAATTTTTCTTGCTGCTTTCCTTTTAGATGTATTAACAGATAAAGCATGTTACTTCAATTGCTTTCTACCTAACTATAATTTAATCACACTATCTTATTTAATATCAGCAAAGTAGGTAATATTGATTCAAAGTATGTCAGACAAATTCCATTAACGCTGTCCAACTTCTTTTAGGCTAAATGAATTGATTTGTAAAAAGGAAAATAAAGTAAATTTTAATAAAATAAAGAATTATTTTATGATGTATTCAAATAACTAGTGTTATATATACATTATTTAGCAAACAGGTATGTTTATCTACATAATGGAAATATCTACTAAATATTATTGTATTATATTAAGATATAAATAGAATTACAAAATTTCACAATTATTCATTCTAATTGAATACAAAAGTATAAAGTATAAAATAATGAAATATACATTTAATTTTGAATACAAAACCTACTGGCATTTGTTTTCAGATTATATAGCTATTTAGTTTTAAAGCTTTGATCTTCATTCAAATCCAGGAAATTTTCATAGTTTGAAACTCAGTAATATTTAATAGAATATAAAAGTTTTGATTATAAGTAGAAGAAATGATTGTCACATGATAAATTCTCGCCTCCTACTGACAAGCAGGATAACATCAAAAATTGCATTAAATTTTATATCCTTATAATCAATAACAAATGTTTAAAATTTATGAACCAGATGATATACATTCTTCCATAATCTCATATAAAGATCTTATTCCTTTCCCATCCGTAATAAAATTATGAACCTTGGGTAAAGCCGTTAGCATTTTTCAAGGAATTGTCTAAACTTTATAAAGAAACAGAAATCATTAGCATGAATTTAGAAATTTTACTAAATCACTTATGCGAATATGCTTTTTTGACGCCTTTTTAGTCGATCGATTGAAATGATGATTTCACGCGGGTAGTTACATGATAACATACCTTATTTAATTAATGAATTTATGTAATGACATTATTGATTGCACATTGACTGATCTAAGACAAGCATGTGAAAGTACGGACCGGCAAATGATCAACAATTTTACAGATTTTAGTCAAAACTTAGTGGAAATTTATATTTTAGATACTAAACCTGTGAATCAAATTGTATTTATTTATTTCTTTAGGTTTTGCAATTACCGAATTAATTTTTATTTGAATTGACAGATTTCCTGCTAATGGATTTCTGTCAAAAATTGATAGAGACATTCTATCTCAATCACAAGTCCATATACCTAATTTAATCTTTCCAGCTCAAAACGGTTTTGAATATCGGGTCAGAGACAGACAAACATAATGGAAAGAATGTGTTTTTCGAACTCAGGGAGTTATGAGAAGCGGAGATTCGTAAAAATCACGAGTTTAAATCTTTTGAAAATTACAAGAATTTTTATTTACTTCGTGTACTAGAAAATAAAAAAAGATTTATTCTCAATAACAGAACTTAAAATAAATATTATAAAAAATGAATTTATATCATATTGTTCGAAGAATGGAAATTTGAAATTTTTTCTTCTTTACAGACTTATAAAGGATATGCTTTAGACTATCTAAATCTGAGAGGTTAAAATAGATCCGAATTAAAATTTTAAACATAGTTAAGAAATTGGTAAGACTAAAATGATTACAAACCAGTAATCAGTTTTAATTAATAATGTTAAAGATGAATTAAATGCATTAAAACATTTTGGGAAAAATATCTCATCCTACTGATTCTTAGAATATTTAAAACTATCTAAAATATTGATTGCAATAATTGTAGAGAAACAATAAAAGCGATAAAAATTCATTTTAAATTTAAGTTTTTCTTTGAAATTATAAATTGAAATAAAATTTTGAATTTAAATATAATCATCTAAAATTTAGAAACATAAAAATGTGTTTAATTAATTATTAGGTTGGTGCATAATTATCAGGCGTTTCTTTAACATGTTTTATTTTAATAAAAATTTAAAATATTTTGTAAATTTATGAATTAAAATACTCTTTTAGGTTATAAAAGTGCGTGTCCATTACCATATATTCATCATATGATGCTGTACCATTTTGAGAAAGGATGGAAAGCAGTATCGTCGTATCACGATCTCATCGATCTAGTGGAAAGGACACAAACAGCGAAAGTCGATGCAGGGAATGGTTTGCCCGTTTCAAATCTGGTGGCAGTAGCTTAGAAGATAAGCCAGACAAAGGTCGACCATTGGAGTTTGAGGACCAGGCGCTTTTGGTAGACGTGGAAGGTGACTAAAGCCTGACAACTCGAATGCTGGTCGACAACTTCAATGTGAACCATTCAGCCATCATTCGATTATTGATGCAGTTATTGAAATATATGGTGATTACGCCCCCGATTAATCATTTAAAAATGTTAAGGTTGAATATTTTTGTTTCCTTTTTCATAATAAATAGTGTTCAAGAACGCCTGATAATATTGCCGCATTGAAGGAAGACTGTCGAATCTCCATGGCCGAATGGCCATGGCACTGTTCTTGTGATCAAGAGACCTGGGTTCGAATCCCGCTAGAGACACTGAGATTAATCGTATATGTAAATACTTAATTCCTCGATTTTATGTTTTCCTTTATTTCATGTTCCAGAAGATACTGGACATTTCTTTAGTTTACCAGACAAGTGTTCTGGACTTTTCTTACTGTCTCCAGAAGAGTATTCTGGAACTTTCTCTGCTTATATAAAAGCAGAGGATTTGTCAGTTACTGTATTCTCTCAGTTCTGAATTCAGTTAATAAATTGGTTTAGTTCTACCTCTTGTGTGTGTGTGTGTGTGTGTGTGTGTCATTGTATTCTATAGTATCTACGTGACATTCTTTGGTGGAAGCGATGGGTAGCGATTCCAGTCAGTGTGGAAACGAATTTACGAAGAAGCGATCGCCTTAAAGGCCATGAACCAGAATTTGGACTTTTATTTCCCACCACCGAGAAAGACAAGGAAAATGCCTGTGGAAAAGGAGACTAAACCGGTCATCCTGACACCAGCACAGCTACAGTTCAGGAACCCAACAGTATTTAAAGGAGAAGTAGGACAAGACCCAAACAAATGGCTTAAGGAATACGACAGAGTATCAAAATTCAACAGATGGGATGACATGACCTCTCTCGCAAATGTGTTCTTCTTCCTGGAGGGTACAGCAAAACAATGGTTCGAAAATAATGAAGAAAAATTGACTTCCTGGGACGTTGTCAAATCGATGTTAAAAGAGGCATTTGGAGAAACACAGCACTATGTAAAGAAGGCAGAAGATGAGCTCAAGTATAGAGCTCAAAAACCTGGCGAAAGCACGCAATCATACATCCAAAGCGTGTTGGGATTATGCCATCAAGTCAAACCAGGTATGAAAGAAGAAGAGAAAGTATCTCATCTGATGAAAGGAGTCGCCGAAGATGTTTACCAGGCACTTCTGACGAAAGAAATAACCACTACAAAGGACTTTATAAAATGGTGTAGAAAAATCGAAGAAATGCAGCAAAAGAGGATCCGTGGTAGGAAATTTGAAAGGCTCCCAAATGCCGTACCAATGGCTGCAATTGACCAACAACTGGATCTGGCATCACTAGTACGTCAAATAGTGCGCGAGGAGGTTCAGCGCCTTATGTCTCCAGTAGTCGATCCCGAAGTCCAGGACAAAGGCATTGAAGCCATTGTTCGAGAGGAAGTGGAAAATGCTTTGGCTCCTTTGTCACAGACAACACCAGAGTGGACAAAGGTCAAACCAAGACGCCAACCTACCTATGCAGACGTTGCCAGACGACCTATGCCCGTAGCACGGCAACCACAGAGGAAGACGGATGTCTGGCGCACCCCTGATAGAAGACCCGTCTGTTTCCATTGTGGCCGCCCTGGCCATGTAGTGCGATATTGCCGAGATCGCAAAGCTATTTTTAAGGCATATCGGGCTAATAGGAGAGATTTCGGCCGTCCACAGTCGAATGAGGGACGCTATGCCGATGAATACAGCCGACCAGCAGCCCGAGGTTTGTCGCCCAGCCCATCACGAGCACGATCGCCGACACGCCGTTATAGATCTCCGTCGCCATATAGAGGATCCAGTCAATCTCCTAGCCGCAGAAATGAGGAAACCTAAGCGGTGCGACCTTCCTTGGGGGTGAGGTCGCTAGTGACAAAAATCCTCCGATGCCGCAACATTGTGCCGCAAAGATGACCGGAAACAACATAGAAGTAATCGTCGACAATAAGCCAGTACCTGCCCTTGTGGACTCTGGAGCCTCATTTTCTGTAATCTCGGAGAAGTATCGTCGCCTACTGAAGAAAGTTATGTTTCCCACAAGTAACAATGTTATTTTAAAAGTCGCCGATGGAAATTACGTGAGACCAGTGGGAAAATGTACACTTCGTCTCGAAATCAATGGCCGACCTCAAGCTTTTGAATTTATTGTTTTGCCGCAATGCAGTCATTACATCATCCTTGGTTGGAACTTTTTGGGCGCTTCTCAAGATGTTATAGATTGTGGCCGTTCGGAGCTCTTGTTTCAAGATGTGCTTCGAGAATCCCAGACTCCAGCCGTTTATTCACGATAGAAGACTATACAGTACCTGCGTGTTCTATCAGAAAGATTACTGTCTTAGGCCGTAAGAACCTTCGAGCTCTCGACGTAATAGTAGAGGGAAATAGGATGCTCCTCTTGAACAAGGAAGTTGCTATTCCGTCTACTATAGTTACGCTCCTTAATGGAAAAGCCGAACTATGGGTTGCCAATGGACAAGGAGAACCTCAGATCATTCCTAAAGGCATGTGCATCGGGTATGCCGAACCTTTACACGAAGACTGCGTAAATACCATAAATGAGGGATCGCCTTATTCCACGACCACTTCAAAGGCAAAGTTGGGTGTCATCGATTATACCACGATGATAGCTCCGGATTTGAGGATCGACCAAAAAGAAAGGATGTTTCATCTACTCCAGAGATTTTCAGAAATTTTCGATCAAGAAAGGACGTTCAAGAACGGAAATCAACTCAATGTTAAACACCGAATAAACACAGGCGACCACTTACCTATTAGTCAGAGAGCTTACAGAGTGTCCCCATCCGAACGCCGCATTATCAGTGAGGAGGTAACCAAAATGTTAGAGAAAAACAACATTCAACCATCAGAAAGTCCATGGTCATCTCCAGTCATCTTGGTCAGGAAAAAAGATGGAAGCTGGCGTTTTTGTGTTGATTATCGCCGACTCAACAAAATTACCAAGAAAGACTTGTATCCATTGCCACGTATTGACGACACCTTGGATTGCCTGAAGGGGGCAAAATATTTTTCGTCTATGGATCTCTACTCCGGTTACTGGAAAATAGAAGTCGATGAAGCCGATCGTGAGAAAACAGCTTTTATTACACCTGAGGGACTATACGAGTTTAAAGTGATGCCATTTGGCTTATGCAATGCTCCTGTAACTTTTGAAAGGATGATGGATAATCTTCTGCGACATTTAAAATGGACAATGTGCCTTTGCTGTTTAGATGACATTGTGGTGTTCTCAGAAACATTCGATGAACATATTCAGAGGTTGAATACCGTCCTTCAGTGCATACAGAACGCCGGCCTTATCCTTAATCCAAAAAATTGTCGCTTTGGAGCACAAGAGATAAAGATCTTGGGACACCTAGTATCCAGTGATGGCGCACGACCGGACCCAGTAAAAATAAAGGCCGTGAGTGATTTTCCCGTTCCTAGGAATATCCATGACATCAGAAGCTTTCTGGAACTTTGCTCTTACTATCGCCGATTTATCAAGGACTTTTGCCATAAATCCGAGCCTCTACAGTTATTACTGAAGGGGGACACAAAATTCTGTTGGGGACCTGAACAAGTGGAAGCTTTTAATACCTTGAAGAAAGATCTTATCTCCGATCCTGTCTTAGGCCTTTATGACGACACTGCACCAACGGAACTTCACACCGACTCAAGTGGATACGGAATTGGTGCAGTATTAGTCCAAATCCAAGATGGGAAGGAAAAAGTAATAGCTTATGCCTCTCGGACTCTGACGAAGGCTGAGAAAAACTATTCCACAACTGAAAGAGAATGTCCATATGGGCTATAACTAAGTTTCGGCCATATCTCTTTGGAAAGGCTTTCAAGATCGTCACCGACCATCATTCCCTGTGTTGGCTGACAGCACTGAAGGATCCCTCTGGAAGACTCACTAGATTGGCGCTGCGACTCCAAGAATACGACGTATCAGTGGTTTACAAAAGTGGAAGGAAACACAAAGATGCTGATAGTCTGTCCAGAAACCCATTGAAAGTCGATGCTTCATGGTATGGGGATTCCATAGGGGCCACTTTATTCACAAATCTCTCAGAAGAACAGATGAAAGACCCGATATTTGCAAAAATAATAAGAGACCAACAAAGTACCGAAGCAAGCAGACTGGGAAACTTTGAAGTAGTCGAAGGAGTCCTTTACAAGAAGAATTTTGATCCGTCCGGAAATAAATTTCTACCAGTGATCCCGAAGCATTTACGGCTCATTATTCTAGAATCTCTCCATGATGACCCTACCGCCGGACATCTAGGATTCACCAGGACTTATGATAGAATAAGAAAGCGATTCTATTGGCCAGGTTTGTACAGAAGTGTTCGAAGATATGTGATGCACTGCCGAGAATGTCAAAGGAGAAAATCTATTCCTCAGAAGCCACCAGGTCATCTCGTGCCTATTCCACCAGCTGCCGCTCCTTTCCATCGCGTCGGAATCGACCTGCTAGGACGATTTTCAAAATCTGACGACGGCAACAAATGGATTGTAGTATGCACCGATTATTTGACACGGTACGCAATCACCAGAGCTTTACCGACGGCGGAAGCTACCCAAATTGCCAAATTTCTAATAGAGGACATAATCCTGAAGCATGGAGCTCCACGAGTTATCATTACAGACCATGGGCAAGTTTTTCAGTCCAAGCTGGTATCCGATATTAATCGACTGTGCAATATCACTCATCGAATGACAACAGCCTATCATCCGCAAACAAATGGCCTTCAGAACGATTCAACAAAACGCTAGCAGATATGCTTTCTATGTATGTTGATGTCGAACAGAAGAACTGGGACCAGATATTGCCATTCGTCACATTCGCCTACAACACTGCCAAGCAGGACACGACAAGTTTTACGCCCTTCTACCTCCTACATGGGCGAGAAGCTGAAACGCCGTTGGATACGATGTTTCCTCTCGGCCCTAATGAGTTCAGCCAAGAAGACGATTACGTTAGTCATCTGATCAATAAGGCAGAAGAATCGAGGCAATTAGCTCGTGCACGAACTCTCGAGGCTCAGCAGAAAGATCGCCGGCATTATGACTCCAAACATCGGATGGTGGCATACGAACCAGAGGATTTGGTGTGGATTTTTATTCCAGTTCGTAAAAAGAGGCTTTCGGAGAAGCCACTCAAGAGGTACTTCGGCCCTTATCAAGTCTTGAAGCGGTTGTCCGACTTCACCTATGAAGTAGCAGATTTCGATCCTAATTCTAGAAGGCGGAAACCGAAAGAAGTTGTCCACGTTTTACGCATGAAACCATACCATGACCCAGAAGAACAAGACGACCAACATTCTTATAAAATAATGGAGGTTCCGGAAAGAGACATTTCTCAAGAGACTACTCACCGTGAAGACACGACAACTTATACTGGCCCTGTGACTCGATCGAGAGCTAGAACCACACAATGAAATGTCATAACATCGAGACGCTGTTCTTCTAAGGAGGGTGCAATGCCGCATTGAAGGAAGACTGTCGAATCTCCATGGCCGAATGGTCATGGCACTGGTCTTGTGATCAAGAGACCTGGATTCGAATCCCGCTAGAGACACTGAGATTAATCGTATATGTAAATACTTAATTCATTGATTTTATGTTTTCCTTTATTTCATGTTCCAGAAGATACTGGACATTTCTTTAGTTTACCAGACAAGTGTTCTGGACTTTTCTTACTGTCTCCAGAAGAGTATTCTGGAACTTTCTCTGCTTATATAAAAGCAGAGGATTTGTCAATTGCTGAATTCAGTTAATAAATTGGTTTAGCTCTGCCTCTTATGTGTGTGTGTCATTATATTCTATAGTATCTACGTGACAATATCATTTAAAACCGCCTGATAATTATGACCAACCTAAAAGAAAATTTAATGCTAAAATTTCAGAGATGAAGACTTTCATGACCGTCAGTATCGTATTAACAAAACGAAATTTTATATATAACATTTTAATAAGTGCAATTTACACTATATAATATATATGCTATGTATTATATTATTAATTTTATAAATCAATTCATATATAAAAATGGCTATAAATTTATTTATATAATTTAAATACTAATAACATTGTATACTATATACTTACTATATTATGTGCAATGAAAATTGTATGTTTTTACATTGAAAAATCGGTATCAAATTTATATTAATGTAGCTCAGAATAAATTTCAATTTCCCAACTGGTATAGAATTTATTTATTATTTCAAAATTTATTAGAATCCATATGTGAGTTATATAAAAATAAAACTGCCTTGAAAGAATTCATCAAAATCATGAAAGCATTCTTTATTTGAGATTCATTTTTCTGGTTTTTGTACCCAATGATAATGCATCGTGCTCTTTTTCAAATTTTAAATAAAACAAGCAAATACAATTAATAATTTTAATCGAATTATAATTTACTGTATATATTAATATTGCCGCATTGAAGTAAGGCAGTCGAATCTCCATGGCCGAATGGTCATGGCAATGGTCTCATGATCAAGAGACGTGGGTTCGAATCCCGCAAGAGACAATGCGATTAATAGTTTATGTAAATACTTGATTTTATGTTTTCCTTTATTTCATGTTCCAGAAGATACTGGACATTTCTTTAGTTTACCAGACAAGTGTTCTGGACTTTTCTTACTGTCTCCAGAAGAGTAATCTGGAACTTTCTCTGCTTATATAAAAGCAGAAGATTTCTCCGTTACTGTATTCTCAGTTCTGAGTTCAGTTAATAAATTGGTTTAGCTCTACCTCTTGTGTGTGTCATTGAGTTCTATACTACAGTTCTACATGACAATATACTTAATGTAAAATAAAGAGAAATGCAATTTTTAGAATTTTTCATTCGAATATTTAGATGTTGATTCCCTTTTCAACGTTCTCATTTACTATTTTATTAAATTAATATATGGATATTTATATTTCATTTATCGTAATTATATGCACAACCATAAAAATTGACCTAGTTATATATAAAGATTTATAAGTACATTTATTTTGATACCATGAATGCAAAATGAGTTAGTGAAGTATTTATTATAATGCCCTAAATATTTATTATTGGGTATCGATAAATCTCCTGTCCGTTGAAAATACGAAATTTATAGTCATCAATATTTGAGGTTTAAACCAAAAACCATCAATGTATAGTAACCTTCTTAACTAGGGGATAAATTATTCAACGAATTAACCTTAAAAAACTGTAAACTCCTCCACTTTCTTATTCAGCTATTAATCACAGCAAAAGTTAATAGCTTACATAGTTTGCTAAATTCCCTTTATTTTTCAAATATAGACTGCGAAATTTAGAAATAATGAACAGAAAGTAATCGCGTAAATCATGATTACCGTGGTATGAGCAGATGGCCGTAAATCTAAACTAAAATTCTTAAAAATGAAAAACAAGAGTGATGCAATAAGTAATTGATTTTCAAATTGAAACATGAATGAAATATTTTCTTTTCATATTTTCAGAATATCCTGAATATAAATCTTTAAGACGTCAAACTAATAAATAATTCTCCCCCATCTTATGCCACAAATATTAGTGATTAAATATCGTTCAACATAGAAAAATTATTCGACATAAAAGTTTAAGCTGCTTATTAAACTGCATGTTTTAAGTTGCATATTAAGTATAAAATGTATCTTTAATTATGGATAATGTTTTATCAATCTGTTATGAAATAGTTTTAGTGAGACCGAGAAAGTTTCTATTGGTTCTTATTATCATAGTCATTCTCAAAATATATAATTTATATTTCACTAAAATTTATCTAAAAAATATTAATATTAAAAATACATCTGTATTACAAGTTCTTTTCACCAGAATACTTGCTGTAACATCGCAGCATATATTTTACATTGAAATATAGCATTTTAAAATTAAATAAACCGATTGTAATTCATTAAATATCATCTGTTTCTGCAATCATTTTATTAAATATGGAAAGAGGCCCAAGTGAGATTATATATAGTAAAAAAATTACAAATTTTCGCAGAGATTATATATATACTTCTGGTGAAACAGTTCCGGAAATGCAGTGTTATATTAAAAGCATTAATAAAAGAGTTACATAAAAAAGCCTTAAAACAGAGGAAGATAGAAATTTGCAAAATGATAAACATATAATGACATCAAAAATTATTTTTATTTAAGTTAAGAACCAAGCAGAAAATAAAATGACAATAATTTTACATTTTTATTTTTATTTTGTATTTCCATTTAAAATTTCAAGATATTATATTTACATTTTAATAATGTCGGTTGTGTAAAAGGGTTTTTAATTTTTTAGTATTATAAAGGATATAGGAAGAATTATTTTGAAATTTGACCGCCTCGTTTTTCAGCTCCGTTCACTCCACTCACATTATTTTTGCAATATAATCAAACGATTTCAAAAACATGATTGACATTATGTTATTCAGACAACAACATTATCGTATTAGAGTATCGTATTTACATCAGTTGTTTAAAGAATTTTCTTTCCATGCATTTTAAAGACGAATATAAGCCGCTCTGTTTATTGCAAAAGTGATTCTTATCTCTATTAAAAAAGCATTTATGATTTTTATGATGCAATGAATTTTTTATGGTGCCTTTCACAGATGATATATTTTGCGGAAAAGTTTGATTGATAAAAATCTATGTATTTTTCAGCAAATCAAAATATATTCATTTTCCTAACTTTTCGAATATGTTCAAAAACCTGAAAGGTATGAATTTTGTTCTGAACAAAAGATGAATGCCTGCCAGCTATTCGGAGTTAAACGTCATTGTAAGTAAAGGGGCTAATAAATCAGACTTTTTTAAAATCCATTTATTCTTTCAGCAGGTGTAATAATTACAGACATGGACCTGTAAAATGGTGTTTTGTATTTTCTCAACAATTTACTTTTATGTTATTTCGTTTCATAATAAATAGAATCAGGTAAGATCCAATTCTTCCTCATTCAGAGGAGCCAAATTTAGAAAAAGATGTACATTTTTTTCTGATAGGCCCTATAATAAAATTTTTCTTTCTTTTGAGATAAGGCATTATATCCGTACGCATAGACAGGCAGGCAACCTATAAATAGACTTAAGTAGAAATTTGAAACTGATCTTATTTTCTAGTAATAAAAGTATATACCAAATTTTAGTTATTTTATTTGTCATATTCATAAACATACTGTCATTCAACCAGAATAGCAGACAATTTTGGAAAAATTACCGACGCTCAAATTTTTTCCATAAATTATTTTTGTTTCAATGGGATTAAAATAATTTATCAATTATTTTTTTAGAAAGAAAGATTTATCGTGATCCCTAGAAGAGAGATAGTTTCCAAAACGTAGAGATCTATCAAAATCTTTATGATCTAAAGATCGAGTATTTTTTGACTGTTACATTCCTTTCAATTTTCAGACAAAAATAAAACATATAATAGTGTGTTGTTGAAATATTTTAAGGCTTGAATTATTTTTTTTTCTTATTAATTTATTGCTGAGGATACAAAATTAATGATAAATTCAATTTTGATTTTAATAGGTTGCCATTAAAAAGATGTGTGTTTTATTCTGGGTAATTTCGATACAAAATCATCAACAGAATTATGAGAACCTTAAATATATTTATTCCCATTCAAATCTAAACATTGAATTATGCAAAGAATCATATTAGTTTTACATTGAATTATGCATTCATTTTTTTTAAATTTAAGAACATTTCAGATTAATATACTTAAAGGTATACTTAAAACGAACGGAAAACCTTTCATAAATAATCAGCAAATAATAGAAATCCCCTACCCCAAGACTTTTTCTAATATGATCACTACCAATAACACACGGTTTCTAATTAAAGATCAAAATTATGACTGTCATAGATTACCTTAATAGAAACAAGCGCAGGATAATTGCATTTTCGAAGGAATTCGAATAATCAAAACTGATTTTTATAGCAAACATCTTTCAATGGAACTGCCCTTGTCTTTTTAATACAACCACTAATCAGCAACCGAATCATCAGATAATTGCCTCCAGATAATAATATCGGTGAATAATTAAGAACTGAGTGGCATCATCATGGTTCAAATTGGATGAATCATTATGACGTTTGTTGTCTTCTGATATTCGATACTAGACGTTAATTATTTTTTGTAGCCTCTGGTGGCTCATTATACGATAGAGATGTCTGGTGATTAAGAACCCGCTATAAAACTGATACATAAAACTTTAGTGACAAAATTAGAATAATACCCTGATTTCCAAAACTGAACTTTACATCTCACAAATAGTTATTAAAAATAAACCTGAATTTTAATAATTTTGATGTCGTGTATGTTTTGACGATTAATGAATATACGACAATAAACAACATATAAATTTATTTATATTAAACATATGACGCCATGAAACAATATATGAATTTATTTATATTAAATAAATAAATTAATATTTTGTTTGGAAATGTATAAAATTGATGATTTACGATTTACCAAGGAATCATTCCGATTACATTACACACACTTTTATTTATACCTCGCTTCTTACATCGTCTGAGTGCACTCCCCTCAAACAGGAAATCTGTCAGAGATCGGTTCTCGCCTGACGACTCTATTATTTGCGCATGCGCAAAAGTAAGCAGTCGCACGGAGGAATAGGTTTCACAACAACATAGTGAATCAATAAATTAAAATAACTTCTCAAAATCCTACATGCATGTGATGTAGTAAGTTGGGACAGTGATCAACAGGATATCGTTAGAATTCACATTTAGGTAGTTACTATTTCCCTCTTTTTATATTTTGTATCCGAGAAATTGATAAATATAAATCATACAAAATTATAAAGCACTAAAAATTACACTTTGTACGGCACAAGAAGCTATTTTCTCAAAGCTTTATAGAAAACCCTTTTATAACACTGTTTTAAAATAATTGTTTATTCGTTCATTAACAGTCTTTTGTAACAGTATTGCACAGCTCTACTGTTTCTCGTTTACTTAAATACAGTTTGAAACAGAAATCTTTAAAATGATAATTGATTCGCTTTCGGTCTACTACTTGTCAATTTAAGATTATTTTAATGTATTTGATTTCTAAATATTTTTTATGAATCTTATATTATAAAACATTTTATAAAATTATAACTTTAAACATGAATTTATGTATTTAATTTTATAAAGCATTTCATTAGATTACTATTTTGAGCATTTAGATATTTATTACTTTATTTATAAATTCAGTAAATCGGATGAAAAAAGAAATAGAATATACTGTAGAATTATAGAATTATACTGTAACAATAGAATTATACTGTAATTCATTTTTATATATGTATAATTATAAATACGATGTAACTATTTACTAGTTAGAACATTAAATTGTACAATAAAGTAGGGAGAGATAAATCTTTCTATTCATAACAGAGTAGATCATATATCTCGACAACCGAGATTTTCAAATGACTTTTGATGTTCGATTTGGACCCAGGAACATCAGTTCACGCTACGCTGTCAACAGAATTCACTGGCACGTGAAATTTTCCTCATCATCGGAAAAATTTGCACCATCCGTCAGATATAACCTGACTCTCAGGAGAAGCCGTTTTCTTTGAGCTGTTGTTGTTGTTGGTATTCATCAGTTATCCCACGAGGGTATCGCGCCACATCATCCCACAACATCTATTTTACGACACTTTATGAAGTAAAAAGACCTTTATTGTTCTTAATTTGTTTTAAAAAGTGCCAACGATAGAATCACTTATTTTCAAATATATACCTAGCATAGGAAACGATTTCACTTTTTGTTTCAATATTTTTCTTCACTTAAACTGAAATTTGCGTGTTCGGTTCCTTCATACATTATAACAAAATCGGTTCTTTCATGGATAATAATACGAATTTGTCAAAATGCGTAAAAATTTTTATACATGATAATTTTTATCGAACTATTTCTAACTCGATTCCTAAGGAGCTATAGCCAAGACTGCAATTTATTCGGGATATTTTATTTTTGTCGTCAAATTAATCTTTACGGCCGGGAGTTATTGACCTACATTCAAACATTTATTCTGCATCTGCTAGAGCTATCTGTGAAACTCTTCTTTTTTTTACAAAAATAGAAAAAAAAAACCTGCCTGCTGAAAGAAGAAATATTACAAATTCTTAGCAAAAAATATCGGCTTATTTCTCTGCATGACACAATACTTGTGCGCTTAGTTATATAATTTTTGTAGTGGTTTCATATATTTTTTTTAATTTTTCATTTTTCGTATACGTTCTGAGAAGAAAAAAAACTTTTTTGATCATTCTATGCGAAAATTAAAAACAATAAGAAAAGACCTTTCAATTTTCCTTTCGAAATTCACGAAACACACACAGTATGAATTGTTAATATTCGAATAAATCACAGATAGTCTTAAAATTTCTTCATAAGATATATATTTTTATAAGCATAAAATCTTTACCTTACAGTTTGATATAGACATTTTGTAACAAATTTCAAAAAGGTTATATAATAATTATTTAATTTTAATTTATTATTTATTATAATTAAATATTATAATAAATGTATAATAATATTTAATTATAAATATTTATATCTGTTTTAAGTTAATATAAATACAGTATAGATCAGACATTCTCTACAGTTATTAGAAAGTACAAGTGACATTAATATAAATACTAAATGACATTTTTGAAGGAAAAAAACAACTAGGTAACAAGAATAATAAAGACATTTTAAGTTCTAACTGATTGAACTATTGAACTATTCAACTGAATTGAACTATTCAAACAAATAGTCTATTATGACTACTACATATTTTCAGCCATTTTTTCAATATTACGATATTATTGTTACAGAATGTGAATTAATTCTTTTCGGATAATACTATTGAACCCATCTAAAATATCACATTTATTTCTACAGTTTCAAATATTAGAGGGCATTTAAAACATAAATGGAGGTTCCATTAATAAAACGGCGAAGAAAATTGCAACGTAACGATCATAACATTTTACTCGACATTTCAAATGCCACCTAAGCAGAAGTCTAGCGTCGGTCATTGATTGACTCATGTGGAACTTGATGCCAGGTACCAAAATGATTAAAGAAAATAAAAGAGAACAAATAGTGAATTTAAATTTCGCACCAATGAAAAATCAGTTGAAAATTTTTAAGAGTATGTATTTCCATCTAGCAATAATCTATAATTCATTTTTTAATATAGTCTAGAAATAAATTCACTTACATGGATAAAAGTTTTGATTTCGCACGGAAATGCCATTTCATAGATCCATTGAGTTAGATAAATGAAATTCAACAAATTATTTTCCACTACAATTAAAAATGTTTATTATGTTGTGGCAATTGCAAGTAGCAAATAGGTAATATCAAGTAATTTGATCACAAGTTCCTTATTGCTGGAATATTCTGGAAGCTACTTTATATGTGATGAAATATAAAAAAAATATAATGTAGTATATTCATTTAAAAATATTCTAATATTTACAAAATATTTCAGAATCGCAATTCGTTAAAATGCGGTTATACAGCATTTACAAATAAGATCGTAAAAAAAGTAGACACAATTTGTGTAATTGTAGGAATCCGAAAAAAAAGTTAAGCTATAAGTGAATACGAAAAAATGTAATCTCTGGATTCTTGGCAAATGCGGGATTAATAATTTAAAAATAAGAAGCCCTAAATAAATTTAAGTTTTATAAAAACGCCTAACAAACAAAAACTGTCCAATTTCAGATTACGAGAATATATTGAACCATGTATTTATAAATATGTGAAGGCAAAATTATGGTTAGCAAGAGTTATAAATATTGGTGATATATGTGAATTTTATTATACAGATTGTATATCCGGATCAAAATCTAGACCGAATTCTTCAATTGGTAGCGTGTTTGACTTTTGTTGACTTTTCTTCTTCATATAAACTCTGTATGCATACATATACTAATAAAGAGAAAGAGAAATAATTTTAAATAATTCTAATTATATGTTCTGACATTTAGAAGGGAAATATTACAACTTTTATTTATTTTTAATTAAGAATTTAAAAATTTCGAAAAATTTCTGATTGAGCATCTATTTTTTAATTCATAATTTATAGCAATCGAGTGCTACTGTTTCAAAGGTTAGTTATCGTATAGGGAGTTTTGAACCATGTCATGTGTCATTATTTGCAGATAGTTTCCAGCGTATTTGCATTTAAAACAAACGCGAACCTTTTTTTTAATACTCTTTCTTATGAGTAAATTTTCATTTCACTTATTACGTTAGAACTTGGGCAAATGGCTAGATACAATATATGGTTTACAAAACCTACGTTATAGGGTTTTCCTATGTGACATATCTTAACACATTGCGTACGAGATTTCTCGTTTTTAGCAGACCGAACGTTGTGACCCGGTGAGTTATATCTCGTGCTCATGTTTTTATCCGGCAGAATTGATGCATAAACAACCAAATGCAAATATTTTTGTTACGTTATCAGGGTAAAGATGTCTTACGCATCCATATGGCAAATGATTAGCAAAATAACTGAAGTCGACATTCCAAGACTGTGGAAACATAGCCAGTACGAGAACTGTACCGATCATTTAAGGTACATTATAAAAGGATTTATTATTGCACATTTGGTTATTTCAAAGTGCGTGTTTTAATTTGTAGGGAAACGGCTTTTTAAAATGTAAAAAATCATATAATAAATGTATGTATAAAATATATGGTAATATTTAAGAATGCGTTTTGTAAATATAACATCAATTGCAAATTAAAAAGTGCATATATGCATCCTATTGTTTGGCAAGCATGCTTCTAGAGCGTTCAAAAATGTGCGGGCCCTGGAAGCTCCGTAAGCAATGTATTAACAGATATATTATTTTCTTCCATTAGACAATTTCGTAACGAGGGTAAAAAGAGTTCGATTTATTCAAAAGGTTCAATAATTGTATTCATAACCAAAAAATCATATATCAACAAATAAAAGTACACATAAATAATTTCAAGATTATTTTTTAATGGTTAGGAGTGAATAATAACAATGTCTGAAATCATATTCATAAAAATCATCAGAACAGTGTCCTGAAAATTATAATTATTCATTTTATGCATCATGCATAAAAGAAAATTAAAATACTTCATAGTTACAAATTATACACAAATAAAATGATTAATCTAAATCTTTTTGCTCGATTTTCGAATATTTATACTAGGTAATTAATTCTTCGCTCTCAAGTAGGGATTTCTCATGAACTGTTTCATTCATTCAGTATTTAAATCCAGAATTCTTATTCTCTTAAGTTAAACGTCAAATAAGCATTGTTTCATACTTCAAAGTCGAGTCAAAACATTTTAACTGGAATTTCTAATTCACACAGAATTTGCAAAGATGAAACGGTTTTCCCAAATCTCCAAGGGAAGAATTTTTCTCAAACAATATATTTCCAGTTCCTTTACAGAATAATCATTAGCATTACTGTCAAAAGCGCAATTTTCATTCTTTTCAAAATGGTCTAGTAAGAGAGATTGTCTGATGGAGTTAAGATTTTCCATTTTGCAAAAGTCAGCGAAAAGAGGGGGCCTGGTATTTTAATCAGTAGGGATTGGGAGAGGTTATGTTGATTTCTTTAAACAAGCCATTTGACATGCAATAACACCTGTTACATGATTTCAAACAGAAAAAATTGAATGTTCAGTTACTCTTTATTTCATTTGTATAAGATATCAAAATTTAATTGCTAATTTAGAATAAAGGATATCCCCGAAATCAAAACATTACAAAATTTTTGATATTATATCAATTTGTGGATCAAAAACAGAGATTTTGATGCCAAAAATTCATTTAGAAATGCATTTCGTTAATTGATGTCTGTTTAAAGCATATTTCAAATGTTTCTAAAAAGCGCTTATTGAATAATGGTGTCCTTTGTGATTTTAAGGATTGAAAAACGATAATATTCTATGCCACAGTTTCAAAGACAGTTACTAGCCCTTGATAGATGATGCTAGATGACAAGCTCAGTTACTTCTACACATTGTCACTTCCCCGAGTGTGGCACCCTGTGAAGTGTGTTTCTATACGGAGACGAAATCCATCATCAATAAAGGAATTCAAAGCATAGATAAAAAAAAGAGCAAAGATTATATTTCTTATATTAAAGAAAAAAAATCAGTTATTTATTATAAAGCTTTACCAAATATTTAAAGAGTTCAATGGACAAATTTGATTTCTTTATATCTGTTTAAAACGTTTATATGGTATTTTATTTTACATTTTTATCTGTTAGAAAATTAAAATTATTTAAATAACGGATTCATTACGTCTTTAACTATTAAGTGGTTAATGTTCAAATTATGATATCCTTAATTTTAATATTATAAAGAGAAAACTAGTAGTAATAGAAACAACATGATCCATACCCAAATCCAAAACCCTTTGTAGGATACGGTAACCATATAGAAATTTTCATACCACAGCCTTACAATCTTTTATCCTTTCATGGATTAATGAATGGCAGTTCCAAATACACTACCACTATCCTGAAAGGTTGTGTCTCGATAGCGAACGTTGTTATTTCAGCTTAACTAATATCAAAATCTATAGAGTACGTGACATAATTTGTTTGTCATTTATATTAAGCATCTATAAATCTATATATTCGAAAAATTATAATAAAACAGAAAAGATAATGTAGGCAATTTTTATTTGTAATAAATAATTAAATAGATAGTTTAAAACTGATCTGCTTTTAGGAAATGCTGACAGAAGATTACAATCTTGACAAAAGAAATCGTCACATTTGTGTATACCATTTATTTGAATAGCTGTTTTTTTTTAAAGTAACCATAGCAAAAGCATTACGTCACTTATGAAAATTATTCTTTCCAAAATTATTCAAAAACTTAAGAATAGTTTTAGGAAGAACATTATAATTTTGAAAAAATAAATATATAAAGAGAACGAACACTGAGCCCAACTCACCCCCCAAACTTACGCGCCGCACCTCTATGGTGTTGTCGTTGAATTAACGTTTCAAAACTGAATGAGTATTATATTCTTTATTACAGTTTCGGCATCAAAAAAGAGTGCTTTAATCCATGAAATAACAATTTGATAAATCACGTCATTTTTCATTATAACACGAAAGCATGATAATGTAAAAGGAAGTGAATTCTATAACATTCAAATTTATGTGTCATTCTATAATAATTTAAATTTCAAATATTCATAACTTTTTTTCTTGAAAATATTATATATTTTAAAACATTGACTATCTGATGCATTAAGAATTTAGAAAGTTCTTTTTTTCTTTCTAATTTCCGGAATATGATATTTTAACTTCCTGTCAAAATTAAACTTGTGAACTGTGTAAAATATATGTATTAAAATTGCATAATTGTTTGTGGAATAAAATCAGATTGGAAAATTCATCTT
>JAPMOR010031566.1:0-23394 GCA_026543865.1 Argiope aurantia | reverse complement strand
AAGAATACATATTGTTGTTTGCGGAGAGCGGCGTGTAAATAAATAAAGACCTATAAAGTAATTTAAGTTTAAAAACTTCAAAGACAATGTCATGGAATCAATAAAATAGATGAATGAGTATGCATAATATATACAATGAGTGTAAGATGAAATAAAGTTCTCTCAATCCAGACTCTTCTTTACATCTCGCTTTAAAAAAACAATTAAAAGATGACTTCTATTTTAATCAGATAAATAAAAAAAAATTCCAATAAAATACACTCAAAGTCCTAATTTTGAATTAAAAACCTAAAACTTTAATATTCATCAAAGTTTAAATTTATAAAAGATGCTCAGAGGGAGGGGGGATGGTGTGATTGTCTATAGTATAATAAAAATACATGGTTTGGTTTGGTTTGTTTGTATTTTTCTGGCACAAGAGCCATCCTTGGCTAAACTGCGCCATTCATGAGGTAAAGAAGAGATTAAATTTTTTAAAATTCAAATATATGAATGGTTATACGAAAACAATAAAATAGTTAAAATTTACTGGAAGCAGTAGCAAATGAATATGTATTTAAAATGAAAAAAATTAAAAGGTTTAAACACTTGAAAAATTTAAATGTATGGTAAAAATTTAATAGCATATAAAAACTTAAAAATGCTTGGATCGTTGTTCTCTCTCAATAAGTCAGTGAGAGTTAATGGTGATGAGTTGAAAAACTGGTTACTACGAATATTAAAAGTAGGACATTCGATTAAAATGTGATGAACTGTAAAATCCGTGCGACATGGGGAGCACATAGATGCTCTGTCACCGAATAGTAGGTGCTTGTGGGTGAACCGAGTATGCTCTATACGAAGGCGCGTTAATATAACATCATTCCTATGCACAGGTAAGACTGGCCACGAGCTTATAAAAGGTTTAACTGAATGCAATTTATTGTACCTGCATAAATCCCATGTTTCTTGCCATAGAGTAAATACTCGACATGCAACGGATTTCTTTGCATCACAATATGGTATTCTGCGATTCGAGAAACAAGTGGCAGTTTTTGCAGCTTGGTCTGCCTGCTCATTGCCAAGAATTCCTACATGACCGGGAATCCAGCAAAGTAAAATGTGGTAGCCCCTACATTGAAGAGTTTGCAAAAGTTTTAAGACTTCAGTAGCAACTGGATGCATATCATAAGTGAAATGGGAAAGAGTTTCTAACGAACTCATACTGTCAGTATATATGCAGAACGGTCTCTGAGTCGAAACCGAAATATTATGAAGGGCCTGTACAATTGCCACCAACTCGGCTGTCAAAACTGAAAAGGATGCATGCAGACGGACACTGCTTATGTCGGTATCAGATACAATGCCACATCCAACTTGTCCATCTGCTTTTAAACCATCAGTAAAAATGGGCGTGTACGAGGAATATTGACATCGATGAGAACAAAAAAGTTGCTGGAAAATGACTGGAGTAGTTTTATCTTTCACAAACTCAGAGAAAGGATTCAAAAAGGAAAACTTGGGGATATCCCATGGTGGGAAGATAAGAAAATCAGCAGGTTCAATGACAGGCAAATTAAATTCCAAAATTTCGGTTATTTTTTTAATTCTCTTCACTGAAGGGAAGGATGTGAGAGGGGCGGGCATTGTAAATCCTTTGGAGGGTTTCCGGAATAGTCATGTGAGCAATGGGATGTTCGGGGTGAGATTACGCTCGGAAATAGTATTGCATAGAAAGTTTTCTACGCCGCAAGTTCAGAGGCAATTGTTGGCATATGACATATAGGCTTTCTACAGGCGATGTACGGAAAACCCCTGATCTTATCCGCAGAGCAGAATGATGCACGGTATACAATCGTCGTTAAGTAGTAACATTGGCAGCATCATATACCACACATCCATAGTCAATCCGTGACAAGACAATGGCTTGATATATACGGAGTAGCGATGAACGATCGACTCCCCAAGACATGCGGGAGAGTAGTTTGAGGATATTAAGAGATTTTTCACATCTCTTCCGCAGGTCTAGTATATGTGGTAGGAAAGTGAGTTTACGGTCAGAAAGCACTCCTAGGAAACGTATCTCATTAACGACAGGTACTGGATTGTTCCGTATAGAGATTGACGGTTCAGGGTGAATGCTTCACTTTCTACAGAAATAAACGCATCTACTCTTTTCAGCTGAAAGAGTATGTCCATTCTCATCATACCAAGCAACTAATTTTGTAATAGCGGTTTGAAGCTGCTTCTCAATTAAATACATATTAGAACCCTGACACAAGATCTGCAAATCATCAACATATAAATTGCCTTGCACGGATGGTGGTAAGTGGTTAAGGATGTCACTGAAATGAATGATAAAAAGTGTAACACTGAGAACGCTCCCTTGCAGTACGCCCTCAGCTTGAGTAAAAGGATCTGAAAGTAAATTGCCCATACGTACTCGAAAGAGTCGAGAAGTTAAAAAATTTCGAATAAAAATAGGGAGATTTCCCCTAAAATCCAAATCAAAAAGTCTCTGAAGGATTCCATAACGTCATGTACGGTCGTATGCCATCTCTATGTCAATGAAAATGGAGAAGAGATGGTTTCTTGGCACAAAAGCATTGTGAATTTGGGAATCCGGATGGACGATATTGTCAACAGTTGAGCGACCCCTTCGGAAGCCACTTTGCATTTGTGGAATGCATGCTCGTTTCTCCAATTCAAAGATAAGACGGGCATTGACCATACGCTCTAGTGTTTTGCAAAGAACACTTGTTAAGGCGATAGATCTGTAGTGCATAGGGTTTGCAGGGTCTGTCCCTGGTTTTCGAATGGGAATCACGAGCACTTCTTGCCATTGATATGAGAAACTCTGCTCATTCCATATTCTGTTGAACAGATGCATTAGATTAAGGAGCGATACCTCATTCAAATGGCGCAGCATACTGTTTGTGACTCCATCTGGGCCAGGACTGGTATCATGTGCTAGGGATATAGCATTTTTCAGTTCAAATATCTTGAATTCGCAATTATATGGAAGAGTATTGCGAGTTTGAAAGTTGAGGCTGACTCGCCTTCGAATTGGGCACACTCGTTACACTCACAAGCATTTGTTGTTTAGAGAACCGGAACCGATGAGTTCCTCATGCGGAGTGCCAGACTCGATAGATCATGTTTTGATGGAATGTTTTGATTTCAATCCCTTTCGTCTATATTTTTTTGGTACTACTGTTGTAGATCTAAAAGATTTGTTGGGGAAAAGGCCTAACCCGCAGTTGTTTGCTTTCCTTAGACGTATTGGATTTTTATCAAAAATTTAAGTATTTTCTCCATATTTTAGCCTTATTATTCAGATGTTTATTTGAGATAGTTATTTGAGATGCTTATATAAACTTCAGATTTCATTTGAAATTCTAATATTTCGCTATTTTATTCCTTATTCTTTGCTCTTTAACATTTGTTTCATGTTTATCTTGCATCGCAGCGCGTATGTTTAAAAATTTTACATACATGGTTTTATGTTTTTAATCAATGTTTGGCGCATCTTAGCCAGATATGGCTCTTGTGCCACTAAAATTCATATCCAATCCAATCCTGGATCCAAGATTTAATTTTTTTTTTAAAAAGGAGTAAGGGGCGGGAATAGAGATGGGAATCCCGTGCTTTGTGGCCTCTTTTGCTTTTTGGTCGACCAGTTTATTACCTATATTTCCATCATGGTCTTTCACCCATGAGAGGCCGACCCTATTTTTGGCGGAAATCATATTGGTTTTAATTTTGTTTACGTAGTCCGATCTGAAATTGCCACTCATTAAGGCGGAAATTGATGACAGGCTGTCAGTAAAAATGTTAACTTTCTTGTTTTCCCTGATAGTCCATTTGGCCGTAAAATCTATAGCGGCCAGTTCCGCCTGAAATATTTATTTATATGAAGCTAGTTTAAAAGTGTGGTTTTCTATGTTTATTTTATTATTAAATACACAGACGGCAAAGCTGTTTCCTAATCTATTCTTGAGCCATCTGTGCAAATTTCGTAGGTAGTGATTAATATATTTTCGGGGAAAAAAGGATAATTTTATTTTCAGAGGGGATATTTTTTATATTTATGTTTCTGTCCAAATTAATATTGTTTATTATGCCGTTATGGTTTTATGAGTTGGCAATCCATATCGGAAATTTCAAAAATTCCGCCTTGGCCACTGTATAAAAAATAGGGATTCCGTTATTATATATAAGACATTGGTGGATGTCGTTCGGTATGCCCGGGTGAATCTGGTTAAAAATATCCTTTGAATTGAGTGGAGCTTCAATATCTGGATTTTAGTAAGAGCCCCGCCACAGTTACTAGCACCACAGAGCAGGGCTTTCTCAATAATTGTTTTATGCCAGACCTTAATTATGGTTTTTATCGAAGCTTCACTGGGATTGTGATCTGTGATGTGTTTTGGCGCAATAACCACATTTGACCAAGCTGCGCCAATCCAATGGTAAAATATAAAAGTAAGGTAAAACGTAGGTTCAAATAGCAAATTTAGTTAAATATAAAAGCTGATAGACTAATTAAGAAAAGAATTAATGTTTGGATTCAATTGATCACAGTGATAAAATTGGTGTTCTACATACTAAATACAAGTATAAAATCTTATAGCCTTTAAAAATTTAAAAACATTTGGGTGGTGTTTTTCACCCACCAGGTCCTGCAAGTTCAGCGAAGTTAAATGAAAAAAAAACAAATAAGTTGGGAGTTAAAATCAGTACATTCAATTAAAATATGTGTAACAATAAAATCCACACGACATGTGGGGCACTTTGGTACCGCTTCACCGAAAAGAAGATGTTTGTGCGTGAAGCGAATATGTCCTATACGCAGGCGAGGCATTTTGATGTCAACCTCACGTATAGGGAGAACAAACAACAATCCAATAATAGGCTTGATTGAATGCAGTTTATTTTCTGTTCGCAGATCCCACGTCAATTGCCAAGAAGAAAAAAATTTCTTTAGCCAAGGACTTCTTAACATCGCAATAAGGAAGTAACTGAGACAAAACATTCGCTGCTGATTTTGCCATTGAATCTGCCATTTAGTTTCCGGCAATGCCAACATGACTCGGCACCCAACAAAAAATAATTTGAAAGTCCTCATTTTGTAATAGAAGCAAGTTAAATAAAATTCTAACAGCAATCGGGTGCATCCGATTGTGATAGTGAGTTAGTGTCCCCAAAGCACTTATGCTATCAGTATAAATAATAAATTTACGCTGAGTAGAAGACGAAATTTTCTGGAGGAAATTACCAACAAATCAACAGTAAAAACTAAGCAGCAATTGTGTAGACGGTGGCTAAATGTTAGAATGATTCTACAACCAACATGGCCATCCGATTTCGAGCCATCCGTGAAAATTGGTGTGAAGGAAGAATACAGATAGCAATGATATAGAAACATCTGTTGAAAGAAAGTCGGTGCTATTGAAGATTTATCGAATCCTGAAAAGGGATTTAAAGAAAATGGCGGTATATCCCACGGTGGAAAACAAAACAAATCAGATGATTTAACAGCAATATTTTCAAGGCCCGACTCATGAAGGTTTATTTTAATTCTCTCATTGAATGGAAGGATATGAAATGGACGGGCATCATACAATCTGTGGAGAACAGGTGGACGTTTAATTTGACGTAAAGGGTGCTTTGACACTGACATGATTCGAAAATAATACGAAGCGGACAATTTGCTACGCCTTAAATTTAGGGGCATTTCGTGACAGATAACATGCAGGCTCTCAACGGGAGAGGTCCGAAATGCACCGGAACAAATTCGTAAGGCAGAGTGGTGAACAGTATCTAATCGTCGCAAGACTGAGGCGCTGGTAGAACCATACATCACTCAACCATAATCGATTAGGGATAGAATGACTGCTTCATAAATGCGGAGTAGGGAGGTTCGATAGGCAGCCCAAGATGTTCTGGAGAGTACCTTCAGAACATTTAAGTATTTATCCCACTTCCTCCGCAGGTGCAAGATGTGTGGAAGGAAAGTCAACTTGTGATCGAAGATTATTCCCAAAAACCGTATTTCATTTACAACAGGAATCGATATATAACCAATCTTAATATTTGGATCCAAGTGAATGTTTCTCTTTCGGCAGAAGTGCACGCAACGCCTCTTCTCCGGTGAGATATTGTGTCTGTTGTTTTTGCACCAAGCTACCAATTTATTCACAGCATTCTGTAATTGTCGCTCAATAAGGTTCATACTGCTTCCTTGCCCGCTGGAATAAGAAACGCGGAGGTCAATAAGTCGCACCGCCGCTATCAATATAGGAGACAATAATAGGATAATGATCACTATTAGATAAAACGTTGCTCACAGCAAACGTTAGCAACAGCAGAAGTTCTCCTGAACTTATGGCTAAGTCAAGACTGTGGAAGGTACGTGTGGGTTCATGGAAGTACGTCTTTCCATCATTGTTGAGCAAACATAGACAGTTATTAGAAATGAACTGTTCTATTTGCTGCCAACACGAATTTGTACAATTTGAACCCCACAACGTACTATGGCCGTTGAAACCGTCAATCAGGATAAAAGGCGAAGGAAGCTTGTCCACTAACTGGTCAAGATCTTGTTGACGAATGACATAATGAAGCGGTAAGTAAATACAGAAGACTGTGACCAAAGTTTTTAAATAAACTTGTACAGCCATAGCCTTTAGAGAGGTGTGTAGGGTGAGAGGATTGCTCGGATATAAATTGGCAGCGAAAATGCAGACCCCTCCAGAACTATGAGCTCCACTCTCTGCATCTTTCTGAACACAATTGCAACCTTGTGATTTGATTGGGAAATTTGACTTCAAGAAAGCCTCTAGAAGACCAAAACAAACAGGATGAAATCTGTTAATAATAGAATGAATGTCATGTAGTTTGGGCAGAATGCCACGACAATTCCAAGAGATGAAGGTACCCATTAAGATAGTGATTTGGGAGGAGAAAGAGAGGAGGCAATTTTTAGAGTTGCATGATCATCGCAACTCAAACAAAGCTCATATTCATCCTCAGACGAATACAATTTAATATCGGGGCTATTAAGTGTGTCACCATAGATGGACTGCAAGTCCTTATGGACAACACCTTGCTTCACTAAGCCCAAAGAAACGGAATTTTTTGATACAGAATTGTTTAGTTTCTTTCGTAGATCTTTTTGCGTAAGGCCACATTTTGCTAAGTTTAATGTCAGTGAAGTCAGTGATTTGGATTTTCTTCTAACAGTTTTTTGAGTATCAGTTTAGTTTTCAGAGAATGTTCAGTATCAGAATCGGAAGTGTTTTCATTATGGTCGTTTTCCTGACATATTTTAAACGGTTCTCAGAAGAGCAATTCTCACAGAAAGTTTTCTTAACTGCTGAAACATTACCGACACCAGGATTTGGGGTTTATGCCTTTACCCTGCGTCTGGATTCGGGATAAGATAAATCTTCCTTGAAATATATTGTCATAACCTGCTTTTCTAGTGTCCAGTGCCGACAAGATCGAGAATATGAGGGATGATCGCTACCACAATTCAAGCACTTTTCTTCTGCGGTACACTTTTGGCTATCATGCTCTTTTTGTGCACAGCGGTCACAAGTGAGAGACCCGCGGCAATTCATTTTAGAGTGGCCAAAGCGTTGACACTGAAATCATTTTAGTGGATTAGGAATATATGGCCTCTCCGGTAACTTTATATAGCCTGCATATACGTACTCGAGAAATTTAGGAGTTTTAAAAGTTAATACGTTTCCCCCTCAGGGGCTCGCCTACTATAGGTGAGTACGGGTGTCCCAGTCCCGAGGTATCCAGGGATCTTTACTTCCTTCATTTTCAAACTCCCTTGCGCCTTCTGCTGTCTCCTTTCTTTCTTTCCCTCGAGGGTAGGCGAGGGATCTCTCAATGAGAAGCTGTCGCCGCTCTGTTTGCTTCCTGCTTCTCATGGACAGCAAATACTCCCACGTGTTTGCCGTGCGTGGTGACCTATTAGACGGTTGGTCCACTGTGGTCCCCGTGTATCAATCGGCTTATAACTAGTCACATTGAGTGTTTAGTCTGCTAGGGATCAAGCGAAGAGGTTACTCCTTGGGCTTGGCGTTAAGTGTGGTCACATGTTCCCGGGGGTAACTCCCATTGTATACGTACCGGCTAGCACAAAAGTTAGCGGCGAGGCTGGGAATGGCCAGAGCCGGTGGCTGCCTTCCCTTTTTGGGCTCTGTGGTGGGTGATGCCGTCTGACCTGTATTTTTATCTATATCGCATGGGCTCCTCCCCAAAATCTCCCTTCATTGGGCATCGAAAACAAATACATTTTACAACCCCTCCACCATTCGATATGTTTTTTGTCATTAAAAGAGTGTCTGATAAGCAAGAAACTTTCAATAATGTTTCGCCTTTTCTCGTCCAAAAAGCAATTGCAACAGTAGTCGGTGACTGCTGATGTCATGGGGTTTTCGTAACGAAATGAGTAACGAGGCTATACATAATATTTATCTCCCGGAAAAAGCCTAGTGCGCAGGCGCAATGAATTATCCGTTTGAGGTGTCAGATCAACAAGTAGGTAGTTAAGTGCTTTTGAGGTAGCATCTTCGTATACTTCTCGAAAATATTTCACATTATTTGGGTAAAGCTGGCGACCTAAATGCATGATTTAGGAACGATCGCGGGAATTTTAATAAAAACATGTAATGTGCATTCAGTGAAATATCTCGCATTTCTTTACCTTTGGGAAATATATTTTGAACTATAAAAATGATATTTAAATTACAATGATGTCTTCCTTTAGTGAAAAATTTGCTTAATTTATTGCCACTGTAAAGTTCTGCCATTAGATAATCGATTACAATTACAGCATTCGAAATGCTATTGATATTAGAAGGCAGTCCTTCGTTTGTTTGTTTACAATGGAATACAAAGCTTGTCCTTGACATCATTTTAAAATAAAATAGATACAATAGGCTCCACAAACATTAGACGTAAGACTTTGCATCGGTGTCGAATTCCACACCACAGAGGAATAACGAGACACGAAATCGTGAAACATTCGACCATAAAATGCTGGTGGCTTACCATAGGAATAAAAAAATTCAACATTTATCCGCATCAAAGTAAAAGGCTAACCAGTGTGATCCTGGCTCATGATATGTCGGTATTCTCAACAATAGCAGACTTTTCTTTCAAGATCGGAATTGTGTCGGATGCAAATACACCACGGAAAAAGGGGGAAGTATAAGGGTCTCTTGATAAAATGTAATGTATCTGATTTCCATTCATTTTCACTTTCCAAAGTCATATAAAATATTCCTCGATTTATTTATTTCTATTACGTTATCGAACTCGGCGTAAATTAGATGGTTTGTAAAAGCGCCTTTGAAAATTTAATTTCCAATCTTAAATTGCTATGCTAATGAGATTTAAATGATCACCATTACAAAGGACCGGTGATAAATTGAACGAAAGCAGTGTATTTCTCTTTATATAATCTTCTCTTGACAGAAATAATCCTTGGTCTTGTCCGAATTTACCAGTTCAGAAAACAAGCTATTACAACCTCTGATATAATTATTTTTATCAAAATTCAATTTGAAAGGGTTATGTGAGACTGGCTGGCCATCTACATAAATTCCTATAAAATTCATGTCAAAATGCTTGAACTCGAAAGGTGATATTTGAAATGTTCCATGAAAAGCGTCATTTTCCTCACATCCTATAATGACTCTTTTGGGCATCTGTCCCACGAAAATATAATATTGCACCATCGATATACTTCCCTGAGGAATAGAATATACTTTGCAAAGTACTCTATTAATAGGATATTTTGCTGTTTCTTTCTCTAAAGCTTTGACGTGACCTAAAATAACACCTGGACTGACACGAACTTTTCGGACTAACAAATTGATTTTTCCCAAAACAACTTTGTATCCTTCATCTCCTTGCAAGCAGAACTCAGGTTTACTTCGAATCAATTTAATTTTCACATCCACCAAGTTCAATAATCAATTTTTTGATGAAACAGATCACTGTGTAATCCTCCGATCATATCTACTGTAGCACTCGATTCAAAACATTTTGATCGTTTTTCCAATCCTTCGTCATTATCATTGTAAAACATTTCAGATCTAAGCTGAGAAGTCTTACTGTCGTAGCCATGATTCGACAACGTCTCAATATAAGATCGATAAGGATATGTATTGCTAGAATTGGACACAAGGCGATCGTTTAAGGAAACGTCTACTTGACTGAAGATTGAATGAAGGAATAAATTAACAGGGCCAATATTAATTTTTTGTTGATGTAGATGCAGTTGGTGTTGTTGATGCAGATGTATATGAAGATGACGATGTTGATGTAGATGAACCATTCGAATCAGTTTTAGTTTTTTTAAGAATAGGTGAACCACCTGCTTTTAAAATTTTTGCTTTTACATAAAGTTCGGTTTGACTCAAATCGAGATACTCTTCGCTGCTTCCAGAAATGCGAAATTCAACAGGTCCTCCATCGAATACATTAGACAAGGAATGAAATTCAACCCACTGATTATTTTCTACGGCTGTTTGAGTCGGAGGTAAGTGAAAAAGTTCCAGTTCCGATTTGACACATTCTGGGGATCCTTTCAAAATGTAAGCCATTACGAATCAAAGATGTCTCGACCTCTTCTCTTCTTCTGTACCTTAGATGAAATATTTCTTTTCTGTTGTTTTCTCTTCCTTTTATATTTTCCCTTTACTATCATTGACTGTACTTGACCAATAGCTTTTCAAGCTAAGTTTTTTCCAGCTTCTTTACTTCTTTTTTTGGCAGCGAATTTGATATCTTCCTTAGAAACAACATCATTAATTACATTCGTTCCTGAGACTAGAGCTTCTTTTCCAATTGCTTTTCCTCGTTTCACTAGAAATGGTAATACTGGTAACCAACGGCGAAATATTCCACCTAATCCATATCCTTTTTGAAAAGAGACTCCTTCGTAATATGAAATTCCAGAACCTTTGTGATTCGAATAATGTTCCTAGAATTTCGTTGGGCAACAAGCATACGGCACTTTTTTAATACAACTCATCTTTTATATCAAAATATTGAAATTAATGCTTACACTAAGAAGTCACTCCTATTTATAGGATCTGTAGCATTCGAAAATGCAAAATAATAATCACTTTCCCCCTTTCAAATGGAACCGAAGAACCTTAATTAAGACGAAGTTCCCTTTCTTTGGTTTGAAAGGAATGTCGAATCAAGGGCACATAATGAGGCCGGTCATAATGAGCGCTAATAACATCTACGTCTTTCCCGGAAATTCTCACAACTTTTAGAAGGGGTGCTTCAACATGTCCTACAGCGACAGACTGGACTATATCACTATATACATAAAATACAGGAAAAGCTGCTTGTGGATCAGCTACGAATGAGCTTTCCTCAATTCCTTCCACAACATGAGGATAGAAACCTAAGAGATTACACAAACCGTCTTGTAAGACAACTCTTGATTTCTTTTCTATTTTTATTTTCACCCGCTTATTGTTAATATTGAATTTAAAACTGATTCTACCTTCATGCGAAGGCAACAACATTGCTTTTAAAACATCTGGAACAGTTTCATAAGAACCCGGTGGAATTTTTCTGGTAATTAACTTTCCATCACCTAAATCAAAACCAAAGATATTGTTCTTCTCGTTTATATTATATCACGTATGTGGGTAAATTATTTCGGCTAAGCCGACTTCCCATTTTCCTTCTAATAATTTGGGTGTAGGAAGCTGTGTTACAAAGCTTGAAGTTTTGTTATCGGGAAAATAATGTAGTGAGCTATCGAAGGGAAG
Source organism: Argiope aurantia (assembly GCA_026543865.1). Classification (NCBI taxonomy): domain Eukaryota; kingdom Metazoa; phylum Arthropoda; class Arachnida; order Araneae; family Araneidae; genus Argiope; species Argiope aurantia. The sequence continues at coordinate 11,596 of JAPMOR010031566.1, read as the reverse complement.
TGTCAGATAGAATGACATTTTTTAAATATAATGATTAGGTATTTTAAAAGCACTGAGCTATTTATAGTAATTTCACCTCACTCATACACGAATTGAATTCTTCTGGATAACCTAGAAATTTAACAAAATATTCCAATTTTCCATTTTTGTTTTTTTTTTAAATAAATTTTTCTACAGGATAATAGCCGGAATCTTCAAACTTTTGCATTTCTTTCTCGTAAAATGTTCCTTCGATAATATTATTGTTAAAATCTTTCAGCTTATAAACAATCGGGGTTCTTGGGAGAATCTTGTAAACAGTAAATATTTCTCGAGACCAATTATTTTCGTATCCTTTTTTCAAATCACCCTTTCCACTTACTAATACGTACCGTATCGTCTACTTTAAACCCCTCAGGGGCTCACCTTCTTTAGGTGAGTACGGGTGTCCCAATCCCGAGGTACCCAGGGATCTTTACTCCCTTCATGTTCAAACTCCCCTATGCCTTCTGCTTTTAGCTGTTTTTTCCTTCCCTCGACGGCAAGCGAGGGAGCTCTCCATGAGAAGCTGTCGCCGCTCTGTTTGCTTCTTGCATCTCATGGACAGCCAAAACCCCACGTGTTGGCCGTGCGTGGCGACCCATTGGACGGGTGGTGCACTGTGGTCCCCGGTGTATCAATCGGCTGGTCGCTAACCACCTGAGTGGTTAGTTTGCTAGGGATCAAGCGAAGGGGCTACTCCTTGGGCTTGGCGTTAAGGGTGGTCACTGTCCCCGGGGGTAGCTCCCAGCGTATAGGTACCGATTAGCACTAGGGTGGATGCCGAGGCTGGGAATGACCAGAGCCGGTAATTGCCTTCCCTTGTTGGGCTCCGTGGTGGGCGGTGCCGTCGGACCCGAATCATTTGTCATATCGTATGGGCTCCTCCAAACGTGGTCCCTTCAGTGGGCATAAAAATATTCCAGTATCTTTTAACCTATCGAATCATTTCGATTCATTTTATATTGTAAAGCGAGTTTCTGCAAATAACGAAACATTTCAAACGGTATCTCCATTTCTTGTGCAAAAGGCTATAACGGCAACAGTGGGCGATGTTAAATCCATTCGTAAAATGCGCTCTGGTGACTTGCTTGTTGAGGTGAATTCTCGTAAGCAAGCCCAGCAGATTCAAAAATTAAAAGCATTGGGAGATATAGTAATTGCTGTAAGCCCTCACCAGTCGTTGAATACCTCTAAAGGTGTCATTACCTGCGGGGAACTCTTAAATGTCCCTGTAGATGTAATAAAATCGGAAATGAAACCTCAAGGAGTTACAGATGTCCGCCGCATCACTATACGGCGTAATGGACAACTCCTTGAAACAAAACATCATATCTTAACGTTTCAGACACCCAAACTGCCAGAATTTGTTTACGCAGGTTACATACGACGCCCAGTAAGGCCGTACATTCCGAATCCACTCAGATGCTTTCAGTGCCAGCGATTTGGCCATTCTAAAGTAAATTGCCGCGGGTCTTTAACATGTGCCCGCTGTGCAGAAAAAGGGCATGATAGCCAGGAATGTTCCGCACAAGAAAAGTGTGTGAACTGTAAAGGCGATCACCCTTCCTTTTCTCGATCATGCCCGAGCTGGCAGCTTGAAAAACAAGTAATCGCAATAAAAATCAAAGATGATCTTTCATATCCCGAAGCCAGGCGTAGAGTTCAAGTACAAACTCCTATTCCTGGTAAAAGTTACGCTTCTGTTGTCCAGAAAACCTTTTGCGCAAACTGTTCGTGTAATAATTGTGTAAAATTTCACACTAATTCAAAGCCACCTGAAAACATTAGGAATTCTGATTCTGAACATTCCAACAATAGTACACTTGACAAACCCAAGAAATCACAAAAGAAATTGAAGAAAAAATTGCAAAACTCGCTGACGTTGAAGTTAGCAAAACGCGGTATTTCAAAACCGGAACTGCCTTCAAAATTGAAAAAGTCAACAGCTAAAAATTCCGTCGCTTTGGGACTTGCGACGCAGGGTATAGTTCACAAGGACTTGTCGTCCATATTTGGTGGCATGCCCAAAAGTCCAGATCGCCTTTCTCTCCATCCATCAGATGAGGATGAGGATGAGGATTTGCACATGAGTTGTGAAGTTTCCGCAACTCTACCACATGCACCTATTAACTTATCTGCAATCTCGAATTCTTAATGGGTACCTTCATTTCTTGGAATTGTCGCGGCCTTCGGTCCAAACTTTTTGACATCAAGACCATTATGAATACCTTTCATCCTGTTTGTTTTGGTCTTCAAGAGACTTTCTTGAAGTCCAATATACCAATTAAATTACGCGGTTATAATTGTGCTCGGAACGATGCAGACACTGAATCTCATAGTTCGGGAGGGGTCTGTATCTTCACCTCTAATATATATCCGAGCACACCTCTCACTTTACAAACTTCTCTACAGGCTGTGGCTGTGCAAGTTCAGACACGAATTTTGGTCACAGTCTGTTCTATATATTTACCGCCTCATGATGTAATTCGTCAGCAAGATCTTGACCAGTTAGTGGACCAGCTTCCTAAGCCTTTTATTCTATGTGGCGATTTCAATGGACATAGTATTTTGTGGGGTTCAGACAGTACAAACTCTCGAGGGCGGCAGATCGAACAGTTTATAACAAATAACTGTATATGTCTGCTTAATAATGATGAGAAGACGTACTTTCATGAACCCACACGTAGCTTCCATTGCCTTGATCTAGCTATGTGCTCTCCTGAACTCTTGCCATTGCTGACCTTTACAGTCAGCAAAGATCTACATAATAGTGATCATTTTCCTATTATTGTCTCCCATGCTGATAGCGGCGGTGCGACTCCCTGTCCTCCGCGGTTTCTATTCCAGCAGGCAGACTGGGATAATTTCAAGCAGTTGGCAGATATCACAGAGAACATGGTCAGCACTTACGACATCACGGAAGCAGTACAACATGTCATTAACTGCATAATAAGCTCCGCGAATGCCACTATTCCGAAGATTTCCCCACGTCTAAGAAAATTTCGTAGACCGTGGTGGAACGAAGCTTGTCGCGACAGTCATAAAAACCGAAAAAAACTTTGGAATATTTTTCGAAGGTATCCGACAACAGAAAATCTGATTGCATTTAAGCATGCCAAAGCACTTGCTCGTCGCATTCGTCGTCGAAGTCAGAGAGAATCTTGGATAAAATTCGTATCCTCCATCACATCCTACACTTCCAGTAAACATATGTGGAAAAAAGTAAAGGCCGCTAATGGAATATATAGTGAAACCTCCTTTCCTGTTTTAAATACAGGAAATATGGTGCACTCCACCCCATTAGATGTTGCCAATATTCTTGGTCAAGCCTTCTCACAAGTGTCCGCAACTGATTCTTACAGTCCTACGTTTATGGCTATTAAGAATCGCGCGGAACGGTTGCGTCTACGCTTTAATGACCGACACCCTTTTCCATATAACTGCGAATTCAGGATGTTTGAACTGGAAACGGCCTTATCTAAAGCCCATGATACAAGTCCTGGCCCAGATGGGATCACATATAATATGCTCCGCCATTTGAATGCAACTTCCCTTTCAAATCTGTTAATATTATTTAACAGAATATGGATTGAACAGAAGTACCCTTCACAATGGCGCGAGGCTATTGTGATCCAAATCTTAAAACCTGGTAAGGAACCATCAAATCCTCTGAACTACAGACCAATTGCTCTGACGAGTTGCCTTTGTAAGACCTTTGAGCGCATGGTCAATACCCGTTTAATATTCGAATTGGAGAAAAACGGATGCATATCCTCGTTGCAGAGTGGTTTCCGTAGAGGTCGGTCTACTTTTGACAACCTAATACTACTGGAAACCCAGATACGCAATGCATTTGTTAGGAGGAACCACCTTATCTCCATATTCTTTGATATTGAGAAGGCATACGACCGTGCTTGGCGCTTTGGCATACTTTCTACAATTTTTAACTTGGGTTTTAGGGGAAACCTCCCCATATTTTTACAAAACCTTTTTATCACATCGGACTTTTAGAGTTCGCATTGGCAACACTTATTCATCTAATTTTATCCAAGCTGAGGGAGTTCCTCAGGGAAGTGTCCTCAGTGTCACTCTTTTTATTGTTCATCTTAATCAAATTTTAACTCTTTTACCTTCATCTGTTCAGGGATCACTTTATGTTGACGATTTGCAGATCTCATGCCAAGGCAGCAATATGAATTTAATAGAGCGGCAATTGCAAAATGCCGTTAATAAAATAGTAGAGTGGTGCGATAACAATGGACACACTATCTCTCCGGAGAAGAGCCGATGTGTCCATTTCTGTCGGAAAAGAAAGCTTCACCTCGATCCGAATATTCATATTCGGAATATTTCAATTCCAGTCGTGAACGAAATTCGGTTTTTGGGAGTGATTCTTGATCGAAAACTCACTTTCCTTCCTCACATCTTACATCTACGACAGAAGTGTGAGAAATCATTGAATATTCTAAAAGTTCTGTCTAAAACATCTTGGGGTGCCGATCGAACCTCCCTACTACGAATTTATCAAGCAGTCGTACTTACTCGCATTGATTATGCCTGCATGGTGTATGGGTCTGCACGCTCTACGGCTCTACGGCAATTGGATACCGTACACCACACTGCTCTAAGAATCTGTTCTGGAGCATTTCGCACTTCTCCAGTAGAGAGCCTGTATGTTATTTGCCATCAACCCTCTCTCTCTTTAAGGCGTTTAAAGCTATCTATTTTATACTATTACCGTACAAGATCTGTCCCTAATCACCCTATTTGTCATATGAATCTTCCCGTTGGTCTTCGTAGACTATATGATGCCCGCCCCTCACATGTTCTTCCATTCAATGAGAGAGCAAAATTGCTCATGCGTGATTTGGACCTTGCAAATGTCACCGTCACGACAGTTGATAATTTTTGCTTTCCGCCTTGGGATGTCCCATACTTTTCATTTCTGAATCCATTTGCAGGTTTTGATAAGTCCTCCACCGCTTCTGTTGTTTATCAGCAGCTTTTTCTTTATCATCGCTGTCGGTATTCTTCTTTCATACCAATCTTTACAGATGGTTCACGATCAGATGGGCATGTCGGTTGCGGCATCATAATTCCATCTGATACTCTGAGCTATCGCCTACACAACCATTGCTCCGTTTTCACGGCTGAGTTGGTGGCAATTTTCTGTGCTCTTCGGGAAATCTTGCCACTTTCTGAGCGTAATTTTATAATTTATACTGACAGTCTGAGTGCTTTGGAGACACTCTCCCATTGCCACTATCAGATGCATCCAGTTGCCTTACAAATTCTGTGCACACTAAGACTTTTAGAAAACAAGGGTTTCAAAATACTTTTTTGTTGGATCCCAGGGCATGTAGGCATTTCTGGTAATGAAAGGGCAGATTTTGCAGCTAAATCTGCAACATTATTTCTAACGGAATCACTTCCATATTGTGATGCTAAGCGGTTCCTCTTACGACACATCTTTTCTAAATGGCAGGTGGCATGGGATCTGCAGATCCACAATAAGTTGCATTTCATCAAGCCCACAGTTGGTTTATGGCCTACTCTACGACAACGTGAGGATGATGTCAAAATGACTCGCCTCCGTATAGGGCATACTCGATATACTCACCGCCATCTCCTTTTTGGTGAAAGAGCACCCATATGCTCCAAATGTCATATTGAAATTAGTGTTCAACATGTTTTGATTGAATGCCCTAATTTTGAAGTTCATCGTCGTTACTTCTTCCACTCGTCAAATCTTAACATGCAAGACTTGGTGGGTGAAACAAACCATCCAAATATTTTTAAATTTTTAAAATCTATCGGGTTTTTTACTGTCATCTGACATTTATTGCCATATTCCTCTGTATACTACTGAGATTTTAAAACATTTCATTTTCTCTCTACTTTTTCATTGTATTTTTTTTGTACATTAGTAATCATTGTTACATTTGAATTTCATTCATTCATTGCTACTTTTTAAAAATGTCAGTGTTTTTCTAGAATCGACTGTTTTATTAATTTTAATCACATATTATAAGGGATGAAATTGAACCATACGCTTGGCGCAGTATGGCCAAGAATGGCTCTTGCGCCAATAAACCCAACAACAACAACAACAACGTCTACTTTAAAAGAGGAGTTTCCTGATTTCTGCTGAGAATGACTGCCGTATAAATTTTGCCAACCTACTGCTTGGTTATCAATATTTACAGAAGATGGTGCCATTTTGATACTTCGGTGCCACGTAGGATTATATTAATTTTTGAATCACACCTATGTACTTTCGTGTGTTATATTCTGTAAAATATTTCGTCAATTTTGGTATCAGAGTTCTATGAAAGCGTTCGACTATGCTAGCTTTAGTTTCCTTATTTGTCGTAAAAAAAATGTACGTTCATTTTCTTTAAATAATTTTGGACTAATTTGTTTTTGAATTCTGTTCCTTTATCCGTTTGCAGTAACAGCGGGGACTTTCTTTGAATATTTTTTGAAAACCGTTTAAAATATTATGACCCTTTTTATCCTTCAAAGGGATTGCCCAAGCATATTTTGAAAACACGTCTATACATGTCAACAAATATTTATAACCTTTATTAGATTTACTTAGAGACTGTATGTCTAACAAATCTGCCTGAAACTGCTCATTTATTCATTTTAACTGGAAAAATCTATACTTCACAAATGCCCGACTCGATGGTTCATTCAATTTTGTGTGACCAGTTAAATAAATTCTGGTCAATTGAAAATATCCTTCCGAATGTCCCAGTTGAAAAAATATATAATCCGGGCGAGGAATTCTATCAACAATCGGTTTGTCGAAATAATGAAGGCAGATTTATAGTCAGCCTTCCATTCAAAGACGACAAAATTCTTGGGGAAAGCAAAGAAAGAGCTATATATCTATTTTATACCTTAGAAAACAGACAACCAAAAACCACCATTAAAAGAAAAATGTAGTAAATTCATGAAGGAATACTTGTTGCTTGGCCATATGAAGGCAATTTCGATTGACAGGGAGAAAGAATCGCGAAATTGTTATATCCCATTTCACATGATTCAAAATGACAACTCCAGTACTACTAAGTGCCGGGTCGTCTTTAATGCGTCAGCTAAAACAAGTAATGAAAAATCATTAAATAATATCCTGCTGATAGGACCTAAACTATAAACTGATATTTTCTCTCATTTAGTCAAATTTAGATCATACCGTGTAGCTTTCTCAGCCGACATCGGAAAGATGTATCGTCAAATTGTAATTGCCGTTAATTACCGTAAATATCAAAGAATCGTTTGGCGATCAACTCCATCGGATCCCTTAATCTCTTACGAACTTCAAACTGTAACTTATGGAACATCCTGTGCGCCTTTTCTAGCGTTGCGAACATTGGAACAGTTGTATGTAGAGGAGGAACACATTTTTCCTATCTCCACACGTTATGCTAAAAATCATTTTTATGTAGACGATTTGTTGGCAGGAGCCGACACTGAAGAAGCTAAAGCCATTATTGCCGAAATTCAAAACCTAATTAAATCAGGGGGATTTAGTCTTCGAAAATGGTCTAGTAGCCATAAAATTATTTTGAAAGATTTGGATAAATCCTAGTTAGCTACAGAATCTATACATTCGTTGTGCGATGAAGAAGTAAAACAGAGGGCATAGGTATTTTTTGGAATCTTTTAACAGATTCGATTCAAGTTAGAATTGCTGATGGAGAAATCGTAAATACAAAGAGGCAACTTCTATCAGTTATTGCTAAAACATTCAACCCGCTGGTATTGTTTTCACCTTCTTTAATCATTTTAAAAATTATGTTGGAAGAACTATGGAAATCGAAAGCCGCTTGGGAACATCCTGTTCCTCTTACCATTCTAGAAACCTTTACAAAATTTAAACAACAAAGCTATAATCTAAACTTGATTTCAGTTCCTCGATTCTTGGGAGTCGATAATAATTCTGACATCCAATTACACGGTTTCTACGATGCATCTACAAAAGCATTCGCTGCCGTTGTCTATTTGAAATCTAGACATAATCAAGTCTCTCTCGTAAGTGCTAAAACTCGTGTTGCTGCTATAAAAGAGCTTACTATCCCAAGGTTGGAACTTTGCGGAGCACTTCTACTTGCTGAGCTAATAACTGCCATCGAAAAAGCACTATCTTTCCCCATAAAAGAGCGATATTTATGGACAAATTCAATAATTGTGTTAAGTTGAATAAATAAACCCCCAATTAAAGGAAATATTTTCATTCAAAATCGGGTTAACGATATCTTAAATTTAACTTCAGTGTCTGATTGGTATCACATTCCTGGTAAACTCAATCCAGCCGATTGTGCTACTCGAGGACATCTTCCAGAGCAACTGAAAGATGCTTCTTATTGGTGGAATGGTCCTGATTGGATCAAACAAGATTTTCATCCTCTTGTACCGTCCTTAGAAGTGTTAACTACCAACTTAGATGAGCCAGACTCCGTGCCGGAACCTAATTCCGTAAATGCGGACAGAAATCCTTTGAATGACGTGCGACTCAAATCTACATCTTACACCAAACTTATAAGAGTATTTCAGGGTTTAAACGTTTTATTCAAAATTGTAAAGCTACCAGTTCAACCTCTAAATCAGTAGGGCTCCTTCAAGCAGAAGAAGTAGAGTCTTCACTTAAAAATCTAGTTAAACTCATTCAGCAAGCTGAATTCTGCCAGGAAATTAAATGTTTCAAATTGAACAAACCCATACCCAAATCTTGTAAATTACTCCCTTTAAATATATGTTTGGATAAAGAGGGGATTCTCAGAGTGGGGGGTAGGCTTTCTAAATATCTGACTCTACCCTATGATCAAAAATTTCCAATAGTCATCCCCAAAAGACATCATATAACCCCCCTTATAATTAGATATTTTCACCAACTCAGTGTCCATGCTGGGCCAGAATTGGTTTTATCTCTCATTCGATAAAAATTCTGGATTCCTGATGGTCGTTCCACGGTTCGTCGAGAAATCAAACGTTATATCGTCTGCTGTCAATTGAATTCGAAACCTTCGAACCCTAAGATGGGGGGTTTGTCAAGTTGTCGAATAACAAAATCTCGTAATTTTGAAAAAGTTGGGATAGATTTCGCAGGACCGTTAGTGACAAATTGTCAGCATCTCAGAAGAGCTACCCAATTCAAGTATTACCTTTGTTTATTCATATGCACAGCGACTAGAGCAGTTCATCTCGAACTCGTGTCCAGTATATCTACGGAAGCATTCTTAGCCGCACTTCGTCAATTTATAGCACGAAAAGGTCATCCCACTGATATCCTGTCAGATAATGGATCGAACTTCATAGGTTCAGATAATTATCTAAAGCAATTATTCAAGTTAGTCCAAGACCAGTCTGTACAAAATTTCCTGACTGTGAGAAACATCAGTTGGAAATTCATCGCACCATATGCTCCCAATTTCGGTGGTGTCTGCGAGTCATCCATTTTACTCGCCAAAAGACATCTCTTTAAAACGTGTCAAGGACATTTGCTTAATTTTGAAGAACTGTCTACCCTCTTATGTCAGATAGAGGCATATATTAATTCAAGACCTCTAGTACCACTTTCTAATGATCCAGCTGATCTCAATTCTCTCACCCCTCAGGGGCTCGCCTACTATAGGTGAGTACGGGTGTCCCAATCCCGAGGTACCCAGGGATCTTTACTCCCTTTAGGTTTACTCTCCTCTACGCCTCCTGCTGTCTGCTTATTTCTTCCATCCCTCGACGGCAAGCGAGGGAGCTCTCCATGAGAAGCTGTCGCCGCTCTGTTTGCTTCTTGCTTCTCATGGACAGCCAAAAACCCCACGTGTTGGCCGTGCGTGGCGACCCATTAGACGGGTGGTACATTTCGGTCTCCGGTGTATCAATCGGCCGGTATCCCAGGCATTTAACTGGACTGCTCAAGGGGATCAAGCGAAGGGGTCACTCCTTGGGCTTGGCGTTAAGGGTGGTCACTGTCCCCGGGGGTGACTCCCAGCTTATAGGTTCTGGTCAGCATTATGGCAAGTGCCGAGGTTGGAAAATTTCCAGAGCCGGCAACTACCATCCCTTGTTGGGCTCCGTGGTGGGCGATGCCGCCGGACCTGAATCATTATCTATATCCTATGGGTTCTTTTACTAACGTCGTCGAAGCCAAATCTACTACTCGTTACATGGTCATTCATACACCTAACACTTTTCATTCCATTTCTCCGTTTCTTATCAATAAACTCATTTTATCCACTATTGGCGAGGTTCAAAATATAAAAAAATTACGCTCTGGCGATTTACTATTGCAGGTATCCGAGAAACAAGCATTGCAGATCAGTAACATGACAACACTGGGTTCCTTCCCAATACAAACATCGTATCATAAAACAATGAACATATCACGTGGTGTACTTTCCGAACCCGATTTTATAAAGGTTTCTGAAGCAGAATTTTTGGAAGAGCTACGAGATCAAAATGTCTGTGCCGCTCGTCGCATTAACATTCGACGAGGTGACAAACTTCTCCCTACGCAGCATATTGTTCTTACATTTCAGACACCGGTTTTGCCAAAATCCATAAAAGGTGGTTATATTAATTGCAAAATTCGACCCTACATCCCCAATCCTCTACGATGTTTTAAATGTCAGAGGTATGGGCATTCGCAAATCGGTTGTCGAAGCAATGAAAATGTTTGTAGTAAATGTGCAGAATCAGGTCATGAAATGAATGCCTGCACATCTGACATCCTGAAATGTGTCAACTGTTCTGGCTCCCATGCTGCATTTTCTAAATCCTGCCCTAAGTGGACATTGGAAAAAGAAATAATTTCCGTCAAGATAAAAAATAATATAACTTTCCCGGAAGCTAGAAAAATTGTGAATGATAGGACTCCAAAAGTTGGCGTTTCCTATTCATCTACTCTCAAATCAATTCAGAACACATCTTGCTCTCAAACTGATGCAAGCATTACCCACTGTCACTGCGCATTAACTAATCCAGTGCCACCTGATTACCAACCATCTACCTCCGCTCAAGCACAAAAAAATTTTACTATTTCAGAAAATTTGTCTCCAAAAAAATCAGCGCCACGACTTCCTGCTGTTTCAAAAAAAGAAACTGCCAAAAACAGGAAGAAACTGAAATCGCTTGCAACAAGACTTCATGTTGCCGAAGATTTTTTAAAAATTAATACTTCATCATCCGAATTTTCAGACATGGAGCTCGATTCTTCAGCTTCACACAAGAAAATTCCTGGAGAGGGTATAAAGAAGAAGAAAAAACCTCCAGATAAAAATTGAATTTATGACAGCTCTGTTTTCCTGGAATTGTCACGGATTTCGAAATAAAATTTCTCACATTAAGGATCTGATTAATGAAACTCATCCCGCCTGCATTGCACTACAGGAGACCTTCCTTAAGCCATCAGATCTTGCAAAAATTCGACGTTACAGTCTCATTCGAAAGGACGTTATTTCTAGTCGAGCATCTGGGGGTGTTGCCCTCCTAGTCTCCCATAACATTCCGTCGTCTGTTATTTTTCTACACACGAATCTACAGGCAGTTGCAGTCCGAATAATGGCTCCTT
>JAPMOR010031561.1:2550-32100 GCA_026543865.1 Argiope aurantia | reverse complement strand
CACACATACACACGCGCGAATTTATATATATGATACGAAATTATGATCTATCGAACTAAAGTAAACAAGCGCTAGTAAATAAAACTGGAAAAAGCAAAAAAGGGTTTCTCGTCTTTCTTCAGAATGCCTTAAACAGGACACAGGTTTCAAAGTGCGGTCTGGTCTAATAGTAACTGTTATCATTTACCCTTCCTCACACTACAAATATTTCAGTCAAAAACGTTTTATAAATTATGTAATAAAAATAGTTGTTATTTAACTGATATTTTAAAAGCGTTAGTAAATCCCATTAAAGGACGAATGGTTTCAGCAACTGGAGGATTACGAGATCAAACTCAATTCCACCAAACCTCTGTCCTTATTGAGGCCCAGTACACGCTAAATTTAACATCTTGAGCCGGACATTGCGTTGTTAGTGTGATTTAGAAAATTGATAAGGGAGCTTCAGCTTAGGTTTCGAACGTCATTTAATCTTATTTCAAAATTACAAAGTCCGTCCTAAAATATATCCTTCATTTCGTCTAAATAGGGTGTTGTTGTATCTAAATTAAATCCATAATATGATCGTAAATCCATAATATGATAGTAAAATTAGCATATTCAAATGAATACTAACAAAATGTCATGTTATCAAAAAGATACCCATGCATGTTATTACTAAGTGGCTTTTACCTTATAGTAAGATGCTATTTTTTAAAAAAAGTAGTACTAAAATATTCTGTTAGACTTGATTGAAAATAATTAATCGATTAGATATATTCTTTTTAATAAAAAAAGAAATATACTATCCTGTTTACTTCTTTAGGTATTTTTTCTACTCAAGTAAAAAGTTATTTAAAAAAATTTACATATTACATGTATTAAAGTCTAAGATGAAATTATCTTTTCAAGGTTTTTCATAAACTCCTATAACAGATTAAAAATTCCTGAAAAAATTTATTTTAAGAAACGAATTTTTATGAGAGAAAATATCACGAATGTTTATTTGAGTGACATTTTATAGTAACAAAAAACTTATTACTTAAATATTACTTAAAAATCCAGAAACTTTCGTTTTGTGATGAAGCCTTTAAACATTTTAAAAGATAACACCTAACACTACTTTTATTTAGTTCCTTTGAATCAGATAAAAATTAAAATTTGAAACAATCAGATTAAAAGCATTTGGCTTTTTGTGGAAAATCTGAAACTGAAATTATATCTTAAAATTTATCACGAGGATAAACGAAAAAAATCAAAAAAAGGCATAAAAGAAACTCCTAAATTTGTATTCATTATTTTTAAAAAAATAGGAAAATTTTCCATTTTTATATTTATTTGAGGCATATATATTAAACGATAGAAAGAAAAATGTACATACTCATTTATAGATATAATTTCGAACACTAATTCAATTATTTATTTTGTATTTTAATATTATTTCCATTTTCAATAATAAAGAAATGAAAATTTAGACATGTGTGTGTTTGTGTTGACACTCAACAAAAGAGTCCATTTGGTCTAAAACATTCAAATATAGTATAAATATTCTTTGGTAGGTGAGAATATGCTCCTTGGGACACATTTTTTGAAATTTCCAACTGATTGTAATTTATTAAAAATTTAGAAATAGCCAATTGGCTGATTCCCATAGTAAATTTCAAATTATTATGGCTAAAAATAAGTTTTTGTATCTTGATTGAAATTAGCAATGAACAATTTAACTATTAGTAACTATTTTAATGTAAAACAGTGCCATTTAATTAGAAATGTCACCTCCTTTTAGAAACTTTCCTTTTTTTCTACTCATTAAAAATTTCATTGCAAGATAATCTAATTAAGAAACAGTTACCACAACTAAGTAACTTAAATTAAAACTTTAGAAATAAAAGTAATTACTTCGATTTAAGCTTATAAAAAACATTGTTTCTTTCTAATTTCACAGATGGTTGAAATTGCTACCAAAGTTAATTAGTTCATCAGAAATTAATGGAGATTGCGGTCTGTTATATTCTTTATTTTCAAGATTTCTTAATCATATTAACGCTACTTATCCAATTTTATAACGATTGAATAAACGTAAATTTAAATTCTAAATAAAGATTTGATATCACCATTTAAAGTGCTCAAATGAATGATAAATTAATAGAATATAAAAAATAAAAGAAACAATTTTGTAAAGAAAACTAATCTATGTCTTTTTTTCTTTAGTAATTTTTGTGATTATTTTCATTTAAAATCGTTTTAACTTTTCTGAAAAACAATACATTTTTTATATCTACTCTTTTCTTTTTAAATTAATGTTCTATTAAAATTATTTAAAATGTTTGTAAGGAAATAATTCTTTGTTATAACTACATAATTTATTTTATTCTGCTTAAAATCTTTCAGACATTTTTTTTTTACTGAAATTTTATTCTGTGTTACACTTAAACAAAAAATGCATTCCAACTTTTATTGAAATACCAGAATCACAGGGGAAAAAGGGCAAAAAGTTTAGTTTATTCATAAAAAAAGAAATCACAATCTAAGGTTAGAAAAATATTATTTTTTTAACCGTATTTTTTAAAAAATGCTGAAAACAAACAGTATGGAATCTTTTATTTGAGGAACCTGAAGTAATTACGTTGACAATGAAAATAAAGGATCTCTTGCTCCACCGAAATGCATTTGTCAGTTGTAAACAATTAAACAAAAATCTCAAAGAATGTTAATTTTCTACTACATTAACAATGTATTAATTAATTACATCATATTACTCTTTAGTACTTTGGTGTTTGTTAGAGTTATCATAGCAAGCTCTGGACGGATTTCCCATGGTTTTCATAGGTGCTTAGAAGATTTTAGTTCTTAAAAGTATGCATCCGAATTTTTTCGTATTTTGATACACCTAATTCTTTATTTATTTATTTATTTGTTTTCACTTAATTTATACTTCATAGAAAAAACCTTTATCCATCTTTCTTGTATCTTATTAAAATATCAGTAACAAAGAATTGGGATTCATTGGTAATATTAGTTGCTATCTGTCATTAGTAACAAATGTGCTATCGAATTATTCGTGCTTATAAAATATTAATTAGAAAAACAGAGAATTAAATAGTTAAATTAAAAAAAAAGTAGTACAAAAAAATTCTTTTATGGCAGGATTAAATTAATTGTTTTAAATTTAACTTGAGATTTTTATCAAACAAGTAAAAGAAAGCTAGTTTTAATGCTGGGAACTAATTATTCTTTTTTTATTTCCTCTCATATTAAATGGCAGTAGTTAAATTTCCAAGATATCTGTTTCTTTTCCTTTAATGCTAATATGTTTCCTATAAGAGGAAATATCTTATCTCATTTTATCACTAAATATGCCATAAAGATTTACCCTTCTGAAACAAATGTATGATCTGCATAGAGCTATATTAGAAAGATCCAAACACATAAAAGTAATTACATAGTTTAATAACATGTTTTCGAATCTAGATAATGTTTTCACCAATACTACCTATAAAGAAGGAGATTTTTTTCCATGGAGCTATTTAATTTTGAGCATGAGGAAATATTTTTGATACGATAAGCTGATATATAATTAAGATAAATAAATAAGTTGAAATTCGATTACTGACGAATATATCAAATGCATTTTTATTCAACATTTTTAATTCCTGAATATATTATTTTATAAAACTTTTTGCGAATTTTATTTCCACATTCATTTTTTGAGAAATAGTTGCATTCCTTTTTATCTTTAAATGCTTTATCTACACAAATATTGAATTTTAGCAATCTATTACCCGTTAATTAAAATTTAATTCGTATCTTTTGTTCAAATACGATATAATAGTTTCTCAATCTGTTTGACAGCTCCTGAACTGAAGTGTAGGGATTATATCCTTTTTAAAATGCTTAATAATTTTTTTAATATTCTGTGGCAAAATAATGTTAAAAGTTCATTTTATTTATTTGTTCAATCTCAGTAATTAAATATTGGATCGAAATATAGCCTATTTGTTATTTCAGGAAATAGGGTTTAATGGATGTTTCATTCGATCTTTTACTAGAAAAAAGTAAATAACTTTAATTTTTTTTCCTAAACTTTAGTTCTGAATGCAGTCACATAAACAAAATAAATGGTTTATTGTCTTTTTGAAGTCATTGTAATGATAATTCTGCAATATGTCAATATCTCGTTATCCATGAAAAGAGGAAACAAGTAATTAATTAAATAAAAAATAAAATAAACGCTATTTTTTATATCTCAAGTCTGTTTTGAATTGTACATTGATATTTCAGAATGTCCATATTTGTTTAGTAAATACAATAATCTTTAAGGAAGCAAATATCTATAAAAAAATCCCCATATCATCTTTTACTGACATAAAAAAATTAAGGTATGCGACTGTGTTAGGAATGTTTTTTTTTAAATACATTCAAAAATAGTTATATTTTTGAGTATTTGCATAAAAAAGATTGATAAAACTTCTATGAAAAAATTTACCAGTTAAATACCAAAAGTGTTTTTAAATGAAAAAAATAGCTTTATTTTTGCTAAAAATAGGTTTAAAGCAAAACTCTTCTGGTTTAGAGGTTTATTAACTGATTTGCATAAAATTTTGCAGAAATCTTAAGAAATATATTATCTAGTTTCAGAACTGAAACAATAAGCTGAATTTCTATCAATTCCTTAAATATTGGGATTTGACAAATAAATAACATGAATTTTTTCAATTTTTTCATTTTGTGAAATATTAAAACAATTATAAAATATTTTTAAATGAACAAAATGCTTATTCTCTAGTTGAATTGCAGAAAATATTGAGAAATTATGATACAAAATTTGAATAAAATCATGCATGAGATTTTAATTTATGCGGTTTTATATATAAAGAAAGGTTTAAAGATAATTTATGGACATAAAATGCATAAGACTTTATAATAATTTAAATGTTTTCAATTGCAAACAATGCTTTCTTTAGAAAATTTAATCCAGACTCCAATTTTTAATAAATTAGTTATAGAATAAGGAAGAAACAAAAATGTTTAAAATCTAAATGAAATTCCTTAATTAGTAAAATTTTTCCCATTATTATCATTCTTAACATATTCTCTACTAATACGAACTAACTCAATTTCTAACATGCAAAATCCATTTATTACACTTAATAAAAGAATTCACTCTTGTTTTCGACACTTCGTAATAATGAGATGCAAATCTTATTTGCTATCTTTGATTGAGGATGCATATTTATTGATTTTCCAGCAAAGATAAAGAAAAGATTTTAGCTATGCATCGAGTAAATCTAATTATCAAAAATGGTAATTTTACATATTTATTATTACAAGGAACATTTGTTGAAGAGAATGAGAATATGAATTTAGATACACGAACTTCATTAGAAATAAGGAGTTGTTTACTGACAAGAAAATTTGTACAGAATATAAATCCGCTGCTATCAAAATAAAGAGATTTGAATATGAGTAGGAATAATTCTCAGTCATTTTGTTTAAATTATATTTTTCAATCATTAAATATATTAATGCTTAATAAAGTGCAATAAATATTCTTGTAAACAAACATGACATATTTTGTCGGTTTGTTCCTCATTATTTTTTTCTTCTGTAAAGGAACGAGAATTACTGAAATTAATTCAATTATGAAACTCCTGTGATCTCAGTATTTCACGGATTATCTTTTGTAAACATTTCATCAAGTGAAAACTACAAGCATGGGACTTTAAATTGAGAGGTATATCTTTTCATAATTAATATTTTTTTTCTGGAAGAATTATAATTGACTTTTGAATACATTATTCTTACCAACGTTGAGGTAGTGATCTTATAGATAAAATAGCTACTTGTATCTTAAATTACAATTGTGATAGTTATGATGAGGAATTGGAAAACAGAGGACTGCTCAACTGCTCAATCACTTTGAGCTCTATAAAGCATCTGCCATTTTCGCTTTTTATATTCCCTTTTGAATTTTAAACTTGAAAAAATACCTTTGTTTTTCGAAAACATGCAAGTGAAGGCAATTGATTATTTATTTAATTTTGTGTATAAATTCATTTTTGTACTGAGTTTTGCTTCACATATACAAATGAGAGAACCATAAAAGTCAGATTTTATTAAGAACAGGATTATTTCATTTTTATTTAAAACTAGTCTGCTTTTGAAAAATCAGGTAATTTTAATTGAAATAGTGATTATATTTAAATCTAATTTCATCGTTTAGATAAAACTTCCTTTCTATGATTTCATCAAATTATCAGTCACTAAATCTATGATATTGTAAATGCTTTATTTAAGTTATTCTCATTGTGTATATGAACCTTTTTAATGTAGACTAATCCTATAACATTATAATGCTTTTAAAAATGTTAATGCCCTGTTCATATATATTTTCTTAACTTTCGTTATTGCAAATTCACATTTTTATTCGTCTCGCAAACTCTATAGATATTAAACAGTAGTGGGAGAAAATCATAAGATTAAGTATTCGATAAAACAATGAAAATATTTTGAATTTCTGGCAACAATAAAATTTACTATGTACTTTAAATAAAAAAAGTATTTAAATTTTTTTTAAATTAAAAAAAATGCACGATTATTAAATTGGCATAATTAAAAAAAAACTTTAAAATTTTGAATGTTGTAAGATTTTTTTTGTGCAATAATATTTTTGGTTATAGGGCAAAGATGCATGAATTAAGTTTATTTTTCAACTATTAAAATTTCCAATTAAAATTTTAGAAAATCGTTCCAAATTGCATATTTCCATCCTTCTAGGTATATATATTTGTGTCAAATTTGGTAGCCGGATATTTAACTGCCCGGCTTGTAGAATGCATACACATATGATAGAATATTATTTATGAATAGCTGACCACACATATGGTAGACACATTATGCTACAGTACACATATGATAGACACATTTCGCTACAACACACATATGATAGATACATTATTTATGAATAGCTGAGGTATAAATAATTTAAATGTTTGCCAAAAGGAGAAAAAATATAAAAAAAGACATTTAAAAATTATAAAAAAAAACAACAAAATTCAAGCTATTGCCTAAATTCTCAAAATAATTACATAAAAATCATGACTATACAAAAGTATATTTGGGTGTATATGTATTATATATATTTTTTGTATCTTTGATTTATATTTATTGCGTGATGATTTGAAGTATTTATTGTATTTTATGTTTTTGATGTATCTTTATTAATATTGTGTCTTTGATGCTTCTTAATATCTACACATGATGCAATTTTCATATCCAAAACATATTTCATTTCTCAAAACAGTCGGAGCTAGTTCTCATTTGCCACTGTCTTAGTTTTTATTCTGCTCTTCCTCGTTCTTAGAATATTTCTCCAAATTTTGTAAAATAAAAAGTATTTAATTTCTGTTAATTGACGAAGATTTATTCTTTGTCTTTATCATTAACTTACTTTTGAACGACGAGCCAAGAACCCAAAATATTAAAGAAAGTCACTTGGAGAAGGTATTTTTGAGGTTATTCTCGATCATGGCTGATGTAACAGGATTTCAGTCCAACAGGAAAATTTCTTTGATCAACTTAGTTTGGGTTTATTAGTGTAAGACTTTTTTTCTGTCAAATTGGGACTTGGCATTTTTGCTTCTAGCCAGGTAGTTAAATATATGCCTTGGCTTATCATATTTTTGTTTGAAAGTGGAAAAATGATGTTTACGTTTCCTAAATGAAATGATGACGAAATTTATTTTCTCATCAGTGTAGATTTATTTTATTACTTTACTCCAATAAGGGCTCAACAAATATTGGGCTGAAAATTCTCCGATTTGGTGATTGATTCTTCCCATTCTGGGGGGTATAATAACGGCTATAAAATTAATTATTTTATGTTGATGACGGAAATGGCCTCCTAAGGGAAGGGCTGTACATTGACCGGTGAATGTCCTATGCACTTTACAATAGTTCCCACAAATGCTGTTGTGACGTCCAATTAGCGGTATAGCAGAAAGAAAGCGTATATTTCTTCATCCCCACGAAATGTTATTAGACAATGCTGTTCGGACCGCTCCAATGATATATTTCTTTATTTTCTCTTATTTATCTTAAAACTGTCTATTTTCGAGCTTTGAAGATAAAGTTAAAATAGTAAAGTAGTCGTTTTGGTAATAATATCTGCATTAGCATTGCATAACTTATTTCATAAGAAGTGACGTTTAACAGCAAGTCCGACAATAATTAATTTATTCATTTGTTTTTGAACTCAAATGTCTATTTTTGCAAATACTTTTAGGTATAGCTTAATTACCAGCTGGCTTAAATACCAACTAAATAAGTAACTACTTTTGTCATTGAGATAGAAATTTCATTTTCCTAAGAGTTCCATCTGAAAATTTATTCTATAAGGCATCTCATAAACCCACCATATTAATCATGGGATCAAAGACATGAGAATGAATTTATGAAACTAAGTAATTCATACCTAGAATGAAAAGCAAATAAACATCCTAAACTCCTCCTGACTAACAGAATGATGTTCCTTATGAATCAAACGAATGTTCCTCTGAATATTTCTAGGTTCTCTTTACAGAAAATTGAAATTTGCTGAATTTTTGAAAAGAATTTATTGCTCTTGTAGTTATTTGTTGCAAAGCTTTTGCCACTGTTTTACGGCGATCACAAACTTGTTTGAATAGGCGGGAGTCAACTATTTAATCTCTAAATTGAAAAGAAAAATGGCGGTTCAAGTTTCAACCTTATTGTCTCACTGAGAACTTCCACAAACAATGTATTTGTGCAACTGCCTGTCTGCATTCTGAACTGTCTTAATTCTTAATGCGGTCTAACTTAGAAACGAAATATATTAATAAAATATGAAAGCATTCTAATTAAATTTTCCAAACGAAGTGAAAGACTGACAGAGATTTGTGCCTTTTTCAAAAATATTCAAAAAGTGTTATAATTTTTTCGACTTATTCCGCTTTCCAGTAGATTTTGGAAAAATTGTTCTTAATTCTGCCATACTACTAAAATGTATTAACAAAAAGTATTTAATGTGATCGCAAAGTGCATTTTTATTTATCCTGAAAATAAAACAACCGAAAGAATTTTTGTAAAATAGAAAAATTAAGTAGAAACTATATATGGAAATAAAATTATCACTGAAATACTTATTTTTTTATACTAAAACGTATAAAAACGTGTTTATTGTAACATTGTATTCTTAATTTATTTTAAGAATAATATAAATAATTTCAATGATTTTTAATAATCTTATAAATGTATTGTAAAAAGATTTTCTTTGAGAACACTTATACCCAATAATTAACTGCATGTCCAATTTGCTAATTCTAAGCTTAAACATCTGTATAACACAGTATTTTGAATGAGTATTAACATGTGTTACGGATACTATCCTAACCTACATATTTAATCAAGATTTTTTAAGAAATTTATAAATTAAGAAATTTTCCTAAATTTTGAATCATATTAATAAATGCTTTTCAGACATTTCCATTTATTTTGGTCTAATAGTACACAACGAAACTTACTTCAGATTGAATCTGACTTCGTACGTGAACAAATGGAAAGCTTAATAAAATTTCCTTTGTCAAGTTAATTAGTTTATCATTATTATATGGATATTAACTAATCAAAACAAAATGGAATCTAGATGAATATGAAAGCAGATGGTTTATTGATTAAGACAGAAAGAAATCAAATAATCAGCATTCAATTATTTTTATTGGAGAAAAAATAACCGTTGTCTTTGGGGATATTAATTGGAATAGCTCAGCAAAGTTATTTCTACATTATTAGATAATATATTTCACTGACAATGGACTGCGTTGTTCTGAATTGTGATTCACATGTCAAAGTGCATTGTTTCCTTTATTTAGTATTGTATTTACCTATTTTATTTATTAGAATCTTTTTCAGAGATTGATTTACATATTCATTTAATAATCTTCTTTATCTATGAGAAGAGATGATGGAATATTCGTATTCAAATTTTTCTTAGGTTAGAATTGAGGCATCATGTTTTGTTTTAAATAAAATGGACTTTTCTTTCATTGAAGTATTTCACTTCTCAATGAATTGTCTTACTTATAAATTAAAAGAATTATGCAATTATCTTCTATTTTTTAAACATTTCTTTTTACTTCTAAATAAAACTCTTCTTTTAACATTAGTCAATTTAAAATAATTTTGTTTTTTTATTGATAAAAATATGCGGTCTTTTTGAAAACAGAAATTATGCATTATTTCCGTTTTCATTGTTTTTTCATTAGATGAAAAAACTTCAAAAAATAAATTTGTAAGAATTAATTTTAAATTTTTAATTGGTTTTAGGGATTAGTAATGAAAAATTTGTGTTTCAATTGTTTGGAATCTTTTTGAACCTGTTTTATGCTGTAAGTAATAAACATAATTTTTATTATCCATGTTTAATTATATAATTTATCATATTTATATATTATTCAATTTATAATATGACAATTTCAAAATTATGGAATTAAAGGGTAAGTTTTAAAAGGTGTATTTTTTGAGTAGGGGAGACCGGGGCAAGTTGGCACTAGTCTAATAGTGCAGTTAAAGGTCACTAAATGACAGTAGAAGTGGGAACAGATTGAACAGGAAGTATGACTTCATACGCTCAGAGGTTTTTAGCCAGTTTCATATGAATCTGTTGACACCAGAGGTCAAATTGTCATTTTTTGTTTGAAAGGTAATAGCTTACCACTCGATATTCTTCTAGAGAATACAATATTAACAATGAAGTTTATTGCCTGATACGTTTAGTATTTTGACGTTCATGAATGTATTCATTATCATATGTCTTTTAATTAATTTAATATTTCTGAGAAAAAAATGGAATAAAAAATAAGGAGGGGGTTGTTGGCACCAGCGGGGCAGGTTGGCAGAATATTTGAAATCGGTCTCTTTTTCAATTCCTACTATTAGTTCATACTCTTCCTATATATATATTTATATATCTTGTTCAAATGTTCAAATGTTAATAAATACTTTTTATTTATCCACTCAAATTCAAATACATTTTTTAAACTTGTAGTGGATGACACTTGATGTTAATACAGTTTTTTCAAATATTAATTCATTAATTATTAAATTTTATTAATTTTTAATACTTTAAATAGAGTTTTAGCAGTTTGTAATGCAGATTGAAATCAACAGGCAGTAGCTCAATCGGTAAAATGATAGGATTTTAGTATTTTTCAAGGTGAAGAATGCAAGTTCAATTCCTGCGAAAGTAGGATTTGACTTTTTTTTATATTATTCGTTTATAAAAAGTTTAATTAAACGTTGATAAACATTTCCTAATCTATCAGATATCTTTTATTGGTTGCAAGTATGTTTTATTTCTGAATGAGGATGAAATATTAGTATTTGTCTAAGCTTGAAACTTGAAAATTTTAAATCGTAAATTTCGGATTAATATAGTTTTTTTTAACTTATTAACTATAAAAATGAACTTAATTTCAGTAGCATACAAATATATTTTTAATAAATTTGTCTTTGTGTTTTGACTCTCTACAGGCCAGAAAATTTGATCTAGAGCTAGTACATTTGTTGCATACACTCTCATACTTTGGAGAATGGAAATGTACATCTCGGATAGCATTTTTTTGCAATTAATTTAATTTTTAATTGATTAAATGTTTAAAAAATATGAAAAATATTTTTAATTAGGATTAATTAAATTAAAAGATTATAATTAATTTGATTATAATCTTTTTAATTATCTAATTTTTCCCTTTTTACTTTTTTGAATTAATTTTTATAAATATTAGGGATATTTTATAATAATACATTTTGTCATTGAAATGAAGCTCAAATCTCTTCATTGCAGTCAGAAATATTTCACTATAGATTTTTCCATTTATGATCAAGCTGTGAAGTTTCAACTTAATTTTTAATGTTG
The DNA here is from genome assembly GCA_026543865.1 of Argiope aurantia. NCBI lineage: Eukaryota > Metazoa > Arthropoda > Arachnida > Araneae > Araneidae > Argiope > Argiope aurantia. The sequence goes on along the minus strand of JAPMOR010031561.1, from coordinate 20,186 downwards.
AATAGTATTAGTATAAGACACGCCTTAAAATGTTTTTTTTTCTTCTGAATTTCGTTGTACTTACAATTAGGGCCTTACTTTAAAATTTAGTTATGGCGGAAATCCTAAAAGTTCTCCATGTTAAATCGTTTCTTTTTTTGTTGTTGTTATATAATTGGGTGTGTTAAAATATTGACCAAAAAATAAGGGGTATGCAAAGCTTTGTAAACTGGACGGTGTAATCATAAGCGATTACTCTGCCCCAGAAGAGGCCATTCAAATAAGCCTGAATGATCGGATCACTCGGCAGCAGAGCAATGATTGCGGTTTAAAGTCATCACCGGTCATGGAACTGTTTTCCCGGTGAGTGGCATGTCCCGTCATTTGTAGGAGGTTGCCAGCCCTGAACAATTTCTGTACCAACAAGGGCAGCGAGAATCAACTAACATGCCGGAAGCTTCTCCTTCTCTTTTTTGAGATGTTTCGAGGGGATTAACAGGACGGTGTACGAATTCTAGAAAATAAATAAATATATATCAGATTTTAAAATCAAATAAATTTCGGTGAGAAAACCATTACACAATTGTAGTTGTTTGCAGCCATTAATCTCGGAGAACAAACTGGTCTTCAATGGAGGCTAGAACTTAATATTCATATATTTTACCCTTATAAAGATTAATTCTATTTTTTAAAGGCAGCAGTAAACAATGTAATATAATTCACGAGTTCTCAAACATTTGGATTATATGTGATATCTGATAAGATAGTACTGATAAAACAATATTTATCAATTGCAGCTAATATTTCTTGATATCCTACATTTGCTTCAGTTTAATAAATAAATGCCATTCAATATCATCTGAAATCATTGCATAATTAGATCGATAATGTTCACATCCATTTTTTTATTAGTTGCAAGAGAGTCTGAAATAATTTAATTACTGCACTCGAATCAATTACTGTACCGTACAATCATAATTACTGTTTGCACTCCCCGGATTCCACTTAATTAAGTAACAAATAAGTTTCATGCAGATGTTGCATTTCCTTACTCAAGAAGGGAAATTATTTCTTGATAATTCCACTTGTTATTATAATGAATTAAGGAATGAACAATTGAGTTAAGATTAATTTAAATTAAGTTTGTAGGAGATGATGACTGCAAACATATTAAAACATATAAAAATTACTTTTCCAACGTTTGCATTACTTAAATGAATTGTTAATTAAAGGACTATTAATAATATACGAAATAGCAAGAAGTAAAATTTAATATGATTGAATATAGTTTTTAAATAACAAATCAGGATGGCAATCTTATGATATAAATTTACAAATTATTTTTTCTTTTATTTATATATATATAACCTGTTGTGGACTACTTTACAGTTTTTAAAACCATCTGCTTAAATATCACCGCATCAACCAGATTATTCATAATTATGAAATATTATTAGATATCATTAAGGAATAATTAATTGAGTTAATTCAAATTATATTAGAGATAAAGATTATAGAAATATTAAAACAAATAAAGATGTAATGATACAGAAGTAATCTTTAATTACTTCTGTATCATTTGCATTAATTTAATGAATTGTTATTTAAAAGACCACTAGTGATATACGAAATTACATCAAGTAAAATTTAATAGCATTGAATATAGATTTTAACAAATAAGGAAGAAAATATTATGATACAGATTTACATATTATTTTTCTTTATTTCTCTTATATATAGACGTTTGTGGACTATATTATAATTTGTTAAACCATCTGATTAAATATCATCACATTTTTTACAACTCCATACCATATAAACCAGATTGTTCATATTTATGAAATTTTTTTTTCATTGCTATGAAACTTTTTAAGTAAATAATAATGATTAATTATTTTTTCTCCAACGATGAAAAAATAGATTTTTTTAAGCTTTAATAAGGAAAATTGAAAATATCGAATGTAGCCGATGTCTTATTCTAAATACATCTAAATCCTTTGCTCTAAAAACAAATAAGGCATCTATTAACTTCTTATGAAGACTTCGAAAAGCAAACAATCACTAATATTTTCTACATTTATTAATATTTATAATAATTCTTGACTAAATATATCTTATAATGCTATTCCATAAACTGTCATTTTAATCTGCAGATGTTTTAAATAAGAAATAAAATGCAGGAACATGTTTTTCTTCTCTTAATTTAATGCTTATTAGAACTCTTAATTAATTCTTGGAAAATTTATGTTTCGTCTATATTTTAAAGAAATTCAGTCTCTAGGCCACCCTCTGCTACGGATAAAACCTTCGCATTACATTAAATCCTTAAAAATTATTTTGATATCAAATCAATGAATTAGCCCAAAATGGTACGGGAAAATTTAATCTAAAACGAACCGAACAATATTATTATATACTAAGTACTAAATATATAAATCTGAAATCAGATAAAATAAACACTTATGAAATCAGCAAAGATGTTTATTGGCAATTCTGTGAGCAAATACATTAAGTTATGTTGGATTTTTTTTAATTATCAATGGTATTAAAGAAACTGCAAAGAATTTAATATCAGGAAATCCTTTTCCATTCCCAAAATAATATTTTCTTTCCTCTTCTCTTCGTTTTAATATTCTAGTTAAATCTTTTTAGCAATATTTTCTCAAAACTTTTCCATACAAAATTTCCAAAATGCAATGCGATTATTATGCAATATATCTTTCACTAATTTATATCAGTATTAAAATGAAGAAAATAATTTTCTCCATCACAATTTGAGCAGAATTTTAATAAAGTATATTTTGGACATAAAGTAAATAATTTGGACATTCAGTAAATAAAGCGAAGCATCATTTCCACAATTTTATCTCAAAAAGCAGGGACTCGGTGGCCTGGTGATAATGTCTCGACTTCGGAATCGGAAGGTTTGAGGTTCGAGACCCGATTCCACCGAAGAACCGTCGTGTAAGCGAATCTGGTGCACGTTAAATGTCCTAGACAAACGTCCTTTCGTTCGTGTGGCGTGGTGTGAAGAGGGGGTGCTACCTCAGGTGTCGTCCTCGTCATCTGACTGTGGTTCAAAATTACGAGGTCCGTCCCAAAATAGCCCTAGTGTTGCCTTAAAACGGGGCGTTAACGTAATTAAACTAAACAAATCTCAAAAAATAAAAGGGAGAAATGAAATGACATGACATCATCAGACTACGTGCAAAATTTCTGCCAAAGGGTTTTTAGAATATAAAATAGATTTTTTTTTAAATGAATAGATTGAAACATTATTCAACAAATGCCATTGATACATCATAATTATACTCATCGCATAATAACGAACAGATGCAGAAGAAAAACATTAATGATTCACTTCACTTGTATAAAGATTTAAAGTGACTACTCAAAATAAATCAGCATTCTTGCCCTTTTAATTATTTTGACTGGAAGCAGATAAAAGAGTTATTATTTTCATCTCCCTCAGATTTGTGATGAATCTGCATTTCAAGAAATTTATTTGCATGACTTTTGCAGAAGACTTAAATTTGAAGTTTTAAATTTCACCGAAATAGTGTTTATTTGATAAATTGCCAGTAGATGTATAATTTAAATAAGAATCAATTTGAAAAACAATTAAGCAATATGTATAATCGTACACTGTACTCTGTAACTTTTGACAAAGATACAAATTTATCCCATCCATTTGATCTGCGTCATTATCAGAAGCGCAAATTTCATATTTTATTTGCCATCAAGATAAATGGCCAGTATTTTTCAAAGTTACAAATTGTCTGATTTATCTAATTGCGGATAAATCTTATCAAGAATAAAAATCAATTATGGGATGGTAAAATTAAATTTCTATTTCCAATTTTCCTACTTTATTTCAGGAAAGGTCAAACAGCTGAGATCTGTAAATTTTTATTTCTTTTTGTTTGTTCTGAATCATTATATTTCGATTTTCAAATCTAGTTAGAAGATGGTGTTGATATTTTCTTTCAGTATTTTTTATGTTTTTTTCGTTTGGCAATACATTTTTTTCTGTTAGTGGATTATTATTTGTTTCGATTTTGTTTTAGCCATTATTTTTGATTTCAGAGTTCATGAATAACATGTAATATGTACCCTTGTAGGGGAAAAAAGTTTAGCAAGAGAAGGAATTTCGAGATGGAGAGCGAGACAAAGCCAAATAGCATTTAATCAGATATGAGATATTATTGACAGGATAGCAACTCGTATAGACATTAACATCAATCAGATATCAAATATTTATTCATTGTAGTTATTTCCATATTTTGGCGAATGCTAATATTACGAATCCAATTACGAATATTTCCGTGAAAAGGAATTTTAGCGCCCCGACTAAATTGCTTCAATATTTTCTATAGTAACATAAATTATTCGTCGGCGTCCTGGCATAGGGGGAGCGCGTCTTTCCTGTGATCTGGGCGTCCTGGGTTAGAGTCCCGGTGCGGGAGTGGTTGTTCTTCTTCTTCTGTGTTCTATCTGTGATGTGTGTGAATGTGCCCCCCTATAAAAAGGGATTCTGCAAGCGAATGTGATACATGAGTAGCTTAGTCGTACGCCTGGCCCTAGATGACGCTACTTAAAAAGAAACAGAGACGCTCACTCAGCTTAAAATCGCTGACATCCTCAGCGTTCTTGTCAACGACAAGTACCATTAAACACAACAGTAACATAAATTTTTCAGTTCACTTTTTAACATATCAGATATTTGAATACTTTTTATTAGAAAAAATTCTAATTGATGTCCAAAGAAATCAGTAAAAAGTTCAAATAAAATAATTCTGAAATATAAGAATTAAAAAATTACGTGGACAGTTGCATAAGAAAGCTGATGAAAACCTCTTTAGGATAAAAACGAATCACACGAATTTGAATATTTAGAAGAAAAAAATATTCTTGTTAATATAATACTTCCTTAACCCTAGATTTTTTTTCAAAAATAGTGTTTTATAACTATTATATTAATTCTTTGTAGAAAAGCATCTGTTGATATTCTTGTAAAAAATAAAATTTCAGAAAAAAAGTTTTATTTCCAATAGATTTATATATTTCTTTAAGATAAGTAATTTTAAAATATTGTTTTTTTAAGCTTTATATTATATAAAATGTGTAAAACGTTTTAATTCATTTATTAAATTCGACAGCAAATAAACCGAAACACAGATAAAGATGAAAGAAAAAAAAACATGAAATTGAATTTCTTTTTTCATTGAAATATATATTTGTTAAATGAAAGTGATTCATTAATTTAGAAATTAACGTTTAATTAAAGGAATTATTATGCTTCATCACGAAAATAATTTTATAAAATAAAGTAACTACTAATAATTTAAGTCTAAAGTTAAAGATTAAAAAAAAAGATAGACATAAATATCCTATTTCAAGGAAACTAAAAATATCAACAGCAATTTTGTATCTCAAAAGGCGATGAATATCCAGTATAGCGTTTTATTAAACTATTTACAAAATAATTTTAAAATTTTTTATATTAGTTGCAGGTAATTCCAGAGATTGACATATGAAATAAATTTCACGATTAAAACTATAGAATCATTATTTTTATGACATTTCTCAAAAATTTGTGTTCAAAAGTATTAACTATTTTTAGAGTTCCAAAAAGTTGTACATATGAAGATTTCTTGAATGGAATAGATTTTTATTACCTCATTTCCATAGATGTGGGATCACATTACATTTTCAATAACATTAGATGATAGTTGTGTGAATGGGATTTGGTTAGGATAATAAAATATAGGTCATAAGTTGCAAATTAAAAAAAAAAGTCTGTTGTATAGCTTCGTGTTCTCCATATTTTAAATTTATTGAAAAGTTTCAGAACTTCATCACTGCTTTAAAATCTTGCGTTGTTTATAAGTTATATCACTTTCTGATTTCTGTTAAAGCGATAAGAAAATTGCTTAATATTTTCAACAAAACATTTTTTTATAAAATTTTGTAAAAAATATATCATTAAATAAATTAGTCATTGAAGGAAATTCAAATGATTATTTCTCATAGGACTTTTGAAAATTAAATTACTTTATTTATATATAATTTCTTTCATAGATAAAAAAAACCTTATGAATAGTTTTAAAAAACTGTATGAGAATTCCATTAAAACTGGAATGAGAAAACGTTAGCGTTATAATTTCAAATCATTAAAAATTTTCTATTTTAACAAATTCTCGAATTACATCAAGGATTTTGCATCCTTATTTAAGCTATTCAAATTTTATGAGAACAGAATCTTTACGTTAATTTTTTTAGAATAAAGGTAATTTTAGCCTTTGAATTCTTGTGCTGGATTTCGTTTTCTTTTAACTTCCGGGGAAGTAGAAAAACACACACACACTCACAGAGAAGCTCTCGAAGTCTTTGGTTTCAATTGGTATTGTAAACCACCTCCAATACGTGAGAGAACTTCGGACAAGTTTATAATGAATCAATACCCACCCTATGTTCTTCTTTATTTACCAGGATCGATATAATTGGAAAGCTGTTAACGGAAAAGAACAAATATAGATAATTTAAATTTTTATTTGAAAATGTTAAGAAAACAAGGATGTCAAAATTTTAATAAAATAAAATTTAAATTAAATAATTTTTTGACTAGGTTAATATTCAGAGGTGAGTAAAATGATTTTAAGAAATCTTATTCCAGATGCAATTTTCAAAATGTTATGATATCGAAATGAACCATATATCAATTAAAGATGGAAGATTTAAATGAAGTCTATTAAAGTATAATTGAAATAAATTTCATGACAAAAGATACGTACATATTTTTTTTCTACTTTTTCGTAGATTAAGTATACTAAGAGAAATTACAAAAATGGTCAGAAGATTCTTCCTCAGATTCTTATGAAACTTCTTATTTCAATCCTCCCTGACTTCAAAACATCTTTTTTTTATTCTTTGTTTATATTTTATTACTATCTTTCAAAACGCATTTTAAGCTAAAAGGATAAAATTTAATATCTGATCTTAACATAACATGTATAGATATTTGTCAAGTTTTAATGAAATTTATTTAAAGGAAATTTATCTGCCTGGACGTACAAGTTCAAATGAAACTGATAACTAGAACATAACAAAAGGAGGAAATATTCTATATAGATTTTGTTTCTAAAATACAGATCCGTTTCAAATTTCAAAACAAGTATTTAAACATGTTGACTGTTTTTTGGTTCGTGCATTCCCATATATATAAAGTATATTAAATCAGAACGTAATCACTGAAATAAATGAAATTTGGTATATAACATTAATAACAAAATTGTATCAAAATCACCAATTCCGGTTTCAAATGATAGGAAGAAGGCTTTCAAAACTGCATATTTGCTACTATTTTCTGAGTACTTCTAAAGAACCAATTGTTCATAAGTGGGGACAAATAAAATTCTAAATATACGCGGCGTCCACTGCGTGATCCATGGTCCTTAATTTATTGATTTTAAACCTTATTTACAGATTGGTTTATTGGATTATATTTACCTTTATATATTTTATTTTCTTATGTTTTCTTTTTGTTTATTTTTTATATTTATTATATGATTTTTTTTTTAAATTTTAATATTACAAATTTTTATATAATTTCTTTTATATTTTAGACACAAATTTTTTAATCGGCATTTTATTTTATATTTTCATTTATAACCTTTTCTATATTTTACTTTGTATGTATTTATTGTCATTATCATTTTAAGTTATAATTGCCTTTATAAGGGAGAATATAAAATAAGTGGCGAGGAGAAAATTACAACTGGCCTTCCTGAAACAAATAGTCTTTAATTGATGAATAAAAAATTGGTGATATATATATACATATATCACCTGTAGATCAGCAGAAGATAAACTGATATATATATATATCACCAATTTTTTATTCATTAATTACAGACTATTTGTTTCAGGAAGGCCAGTTGTAATTTTATAATATATATATATATATATATATATATATATATATATATATTAATTGTTGAAAAGAGAAATAAACATCTGATGTATTTGTATATTTGTCATTTATGTTGATTAATAGCCTCGAACTATTCATTAAGAAATGAATAAATAAAGTACATGAATGAAACATTTTAGCATTTCTTAATATGTAACTCTGCTTAGTTTTTCCGCATGAAATTCAAAAATAACGCGTACTACTTCTTTGTAACATTTACGCATTAAGGTGTATCACAAAAACCTTTTTGAAATAGAAATTTGAAGTCGATAAAAAGTTGAGGCATTGCTCCCATACTCACCATAAAATAGTTACCATAAAAAGTTTAAATAAAATATTTTCCATAAAAAGAATGGGCATAAAGTTTGGATTTTCTTTTGTCAAAAGAGGAAATTTATCATTTTTTAAAAATATAAATAGGAAACAAATTTTTTTCAAGTGCAAAAAGGCAAAGTTTAGAATGTTATTTAGATTGTTATTTAAGTGTAAAAAATTAACTCTACGTCAATGTAAAATTTAATTATATAGATTAGCAGAAGAATGATCATTTTTTCCTAAAATGAAAGTCTGTTGTTATTTGTCTTTAGTCTACATTTTCTTATAACCATAAAACTAAGAACTGCTTCAGAATTGATACGATGGTCCAACGTTTGTCTTTACTTCCATGAATAGCACAATAGAAAAATAAATAAAAAATGACAAAGTTATACCTGTTGTTGGGTGCAGTAAAGAAAGTATTATCCAAAAGTTCATTTCATTGAAATATGCACAATTTTTTTTTTCATTCAATGAAGTTTCTCTTAAGAAAGTTATGCTTGCTGTCAGAATTTACCAGCTGTTGAGTACAGGAAATAATTGTTTTTCCATAGATTAAATTCTGAATTGTGCTCGTATCAAAATTACATCTCGAATATATGCCAGGATACATTAAGGCCAGGATACATTTTCTTACAAGTGTTAATAATAATAATAATAAACTGGAAAATCTCCCATGCAAGACGACTGGCAATGGTAAGTCGAATTTTATGTGTTATATTACATCACTTCATCCAACCTGCAGTTATAAAAAAATTATCTAGAAAGTTTATGTTTCATCATAATTCTTCGTCCGAATATAAAATTATTAATAATTATATTGATATAAATTTTAAATGGAATAATAAATTATTATAAGTTTATTTAAAGTTAAGCAAAATTTGGATATTTACAACCAAATTTTCCCAAAAATATGCTCTAATAATATTTTTTGAATTATATTAAAACACAAAATTTACCTTTTTATTGGTGCAAATTTTATTTCTGCACAATTATTTCTCTAAGGTTTATAATTTAATGAGTTTTGAAGATTTCAGCTGCATAATATTTTAATTTCAATTTCTAACTTTATTTCTATTCTTGTAATTAAATTCAAACTAATTTCAATGCTCAATTAAAACATTTAATTGCATACTTTTGAAAATATAAAAAATTACGTCATAATTATATTATTTCAATATTAACTGGGAAATGTTTTCCAATTATATATTAATTTTATATATACTTCTTTAACAGACTGCTTTTGATAATTTCATACTTTTCAATCTTATAAAAATGAGGCTTGAAATTTAAATAAATATATTCCATGATAATTATTTAATATATATCCTCAATAATTCGTGTAAAAAAAAGTTTGTCCGCAAAGGAAGTTAGTACATTAAAAAAATTCCTAAAACAATTAAGCGAATAATCTACGTGTAGAATGGCTTGTTTGTAAAATATTTTAATAAAGCACATTAGGTATTCAAGCATATTTATTTTTTCCGGTTTTATAAATTTATCAGTTCAATGCCATTACATAAAAATCATTGAAATTCAGATCTCTTTTTAGTTTTTTTTTCCCTAATCATTGTATATATTTTGGAAATTTTGCAATTCGATGTAGTTTTCTTAGAAACTCTGAACTCTTCTAGTATAAACCTCTTAACTGTATTTCAACCAGAGTGAAAATGACAGCTTGTCAGTGAGCGTCAAAGTGTACATCTCTTTTCTAAGAGAAACTCTCAGGAAACTCTGTTATCTTTTGTTGGGGGAGATGAATGCAACATCCATTCCCTTCATGATGGTTTGGGAACGATATTATGTAAAGTAGAGATATGATTTCAGCTCAGAGCATCATTCATGAAGACATGAATATTGGAATTTTCAGGGCTGGTTTAATGTTTATTTTAGGTATAGTTTTAGAAATGTTATATGCGGATATTAAAAAAAATATTCAGGGGGAAACTCCGTGAAAAGATATTTCAAAAGGAAAATATCAATCAAGATTCAAATAGATGCTGAAAATGCTTTAATACATGATTTGTCTATCGGCATTCGTTCTTTTACTGTTTATTCTTATTTATTCAGCATAGATAATGCATACAAAAATTAGAGGTATTATTGATAAAATTAAAAAAAAATACTTTAAAAATTTTAGAATTAAAGAAAAAATTAAAGTATCATCAAAAAGCTTATTATTATTATTATTATTATTATTATTTTGCATTAAATACTGGTACAAAAAAAGTACTTCTTCAGCATATGCTTTGAAATTACTAAGGAATAAACATTAATAGTTTGATTATTTTTTAAACTATAAACTAATTTAAAAAGATGTAATAATTAAAATTTGAGTTTTAATTGAAATAGATGTAAAAAATATTCCAAAATTGATAGCTTTCAATCGAAGCATCTATTATGTTGAGCATATTGAAAGCTTTTCCATAAAGCACAGAGTGATAATAATTAGTTCCAATTCAAAATGCTGCAAAAAAAGCTGGTCAGAATGATTGCAAATTTGAATTGAATATGCTTGAAAACACAGGAATGGCATGGTATATGAAAGTAATTTTAAAGTATATCATTTTTATGTCGCTGTAAGCGACTTAAAGAAAGTGGATTCGGCTATGTGACGTTTTGTATAGTAATACGATGGCTTTGGCACCAGATGCACATTAAACCAACTGTACTGTTTAATGTGCAAACTTGTATCGTTTTTTTTTTTTTTTTTTTTTTTTTTTTGACGGAGAAGTGATTTCTAAATCATTGAACTTTTGCAGCACTGTTTTTGACTATCCTTAGACTAAAGACTGCATAAAAAGTGTATAATTATTCGGTTTTTAACTCTCTTAATTGGACAAAAAAATCCGCATAAAAACTCATGATGATTTAGGTTTTAATTGTCATTTGGCCAAAAACCGGATAAAAAGCAACAATGAAAACACCAGTTAAATATTGTTAGACTTGAGCAAGATATACTTTCCATCATTTTCCGCCACATGCTGAAACCGATAAGCAGCATGGTCCACAACAGACCGGAGGGACCACGTTGTGAATGTGTTGAGTAACCGGATATTTAGCTCACCTAAATTTGCAATCGAACTACCGAACATAAAATTTTTAAGATATTTCCACAGTCAGAAGTGATAAGGATTGACCTTGAAGGACAGGCTTTTTGAAAATGAAGGTTAATAATTCCATCATTTCTGAAATGCTTCTTGAGCAGTTGCATCACTGGCTTGGCAATGATTGGAAGTGTGCCGTCTTGCATGAAAATGACTCCATCTAGATATGCACGCTGTTTAAGTGCACAAAACCTAGTTGCACAAAAGACTTTCATAGTGCTTACCATTGATGATGCAGGTAACATTACCTGTAGGAGACATCTTCTCGAAAAAAATGACCCTATTATAAATGACGCTGTCAACCCACACCATGCAGTTACCTTTTCAGAAAGAAACGGTACTGGTGCATGTGCGAATGGATTTCCGGTTACCCATATCCTGTAATCCCATATCCTGGCCTTGGAAATGTTTTTGTGCATTAACAAATCTTTGGAAATAGAAATTGGCTTCTTCTATCCAAAAAAGTCTCCAAGACCATTCATTGTCCACTTCCTTGCTAGCGCTAAATTCTAGAACAAAAGTGACTTTCTATCTACTGGCAGATCATCAGGAAGCAACAACTCCTGAATATGTATGCATAGAAATGCATGATATTGCATAACATTTTATGGACTATGCTCTCAGGTGTGTATAAAGTATGTATTACCACTGCATACCACTGTTCGTTCTGTCCTGTAATGCTGTGGCTGCTTCTTCTATTGATGTCGAAGCGATTGATTTCCTCCGTCTGCAAGATATCATCACTTCAAAAGAATCTGTCTCTTCGAAATTCTTAATCATTTTTTTCAGATTCTTGACATACTTCGGACTACATCCTTTTCTCATAACTCTAAATAGCTGAAATTTCTTTAAGATTTCTATCGCACAATCGCCGTCAAAAGCAGAGCATGATCCTTCATTGAGGCACTCATGCCAAGCTGGATATGCAATATAAGGAGAACACCAGATGTTCGGCATTTTTATAACAAATGCAATGTGTTGTACGCATAGATATCTTTGAATTTACGTGTATTCCTCTTTACAGAGCTATGTAAATTAATACATTGTGGAAATGTTTTCTTATGCAATTCTGTCCTTTCCTCTCCTTTTCTTCAAATACATACAGTTCAAATTTGAATTCAATTTTGACCAGTGATTCCTTTGTTACGGCATTGAAAGTGGGGCTTTAATTTTAATCCTTCTGCATGTAAATCTATAAACATTGTCATAAAAGATTAGATGAATATAAAAAGAATGAATTGAACATAGATGAATTAGAAGCATGTATTAATAAGCTGGAATTTTGAATTAGATTTTTTCAGATATTGCATATAAAAATAAGTGCATAACATATTAAGAAAAATGCTTCATATGTAATATTTTTAATAATAAAGAATTGCAATGATCTGTGATTAGATTTCAGGGTCAAATATGATGTCCTGAATTATCCTCTATATATGTAAGCTCATTTTAGACAATTTTAGGTCTCCTCGATACTGTGGAGCGGATTTTTGGTGAAAGGGGTATCAGCTGAAGTTTGACCTTCATCTACTGACCACAATTCAAAATTACAAAATCCATCTCTAAACAGCCCTCGTGGAACTATTTTGGAGATTTAATCAAATGAAACTAATCAAGGCAAGGAAATCATTTAGAAAAATATCAAAAATTAATATACTTGTTTATTTAATACGAAGATGTTTTTAAGCAGTGTTGCTATAATTTCTGGAAACTATACTAAACACGAAATGTAATGGTAAAAGGGCAAACTATTAACATGCTACAAAGTTCCGAGCTAAAATCTGAAAAAAACCTAGTAAAATCACATTGCTTTTGTTATAGTAAATAGTTCTAAATTTCTGATGAAAGCATGATTTCTTCCAGTCATATCATTTAAAAAAAATGTACAAAACTGCCATTTTTTATTTAATTATATTTTAAATATACATATTGTTAACATATATGAAAATATCAGTTTCAATTTAGGAAAAAAACACATGATTGCTTTTGTGTGATGAATATTTTTAAAAATTAATATCTTAATAATGTTTCAAGACATTAATATTTAAAAGAATGGCTACCATTTTCACTTTCACAATACAAAAGTTTTTATTTCTATAAAATTATTAATGTAACAGCTGTTTGAAATCTAATTATTATGATCAGAAGTTCTTGTAAGAAAAACTTTAATGATACAAGATGAAATCTGCTAAGGCATTTTTCCTCCCCCCCTCCAAGTTTTGTATATTTCAGCATGAAAAAGTTTTATACTTATTTGTGTGTAGCAACCCATTATTTCATCTTTTTCAGTTTTTTCAGTCTCAGAATTTTTAAATCTCTTAATGCTGCTTAATCCTTGACTTTTAAAGATATTCCTTAAGCATGAAAAGTCATTGTTTTTCCTTTAGTATTAATCTTAAACTTTATGCATTCTTATTTTTTTGGAGAATTTTTGGTGTGTGCGTTTGTTTTTCTGATTTTTCATGACATGCAAGAGTAACATAAAAATTAAAAATATGCTTTCTAAAAACACATTTTTTGCCAGTATTTGTGGAAATCATGTCAGCCTTAAAAATGTATCTAATAAATAAATAATATCTAATAATGACTTTAACTCATTTTGTATTAGAATTTATTTTATAAAAACAATTAATCTTCTATACTAATATATATATTCAGGATATCTCCGGTATCACCGAATACCTATTTCTGTATTTATGAATGCATTTTTTAAAATTTCTTGTTGTAATAAGACATATACTTCCAATTGCAGACTTTCAATGAATAGAGTACCCAATATGTTAAACTGCTTCAGCTTCAGTAGAGATAGATAATAAAATGCTTATAGAAATACACTTTCTACACTGCTCGCATTGCGAAGAAATGTCAGTGAGTAAAATGCTTTCATCATCTCTAAACACACAGTTTCATTTTTTGAATATTAAATATACTTAGATACTTAGAGGTAGATCATTTTTTATACATTACATTGGTGTCCATAAGTTTTCGTAATTATTTTCAGATTTCATACACATGTCATAAATGGCCATTATAAAGGTAAAATAATAATGTACTACTTACACAATAATATAATCTTTATTATTTATTAAATTTTCAAAAATAGTCAAATGAAACATTAATCGAAGTATTTTGGAAAAATTTGTACAATATAAAAATCTTCGACAACTATACAAAGTTGCATTTTCTTTTTACAATACTTTCATACACACGATGGAATTCAGCATTTATGACATCAAAACAGGCTTCATGAATTCTCCATCAAAGATCTTCAGCGTCTGCAGTAGCGTATTATACATAGAGGAATGTAAGCAACTCCATAAATAAAAGTCAACAGGTGTCACGTCAGGTGATATTAGAGGAAATTCAGCCAGTCCTTTTGAGCCAATCTACTCATCAAGAAATTCAGGATTCAACCGTTGTCTTTTAGTTGATGCAATGTGAGAAGGAGCACTATCTAGTTGAGTCTGCTTCTCTAGATGTGTTGTCAAAAGTAAAAGTGCGCAAACGTAATTCCATTCAAAGCTAACTGATTATATTGATCACCATTCAACATACTTTTGTAAGAAAAGGGATCTGTAAACAAGTTTCTAAAAGTGCCACATTAAATATTTATCGAAAATTGTTACTATTGATAAACTTCTTGTTCGAAGAATAATTTTTTTTTTCCTTTTGAAAATTCGTCATTTTGTCAATTTATGCTTCCATCTCATTTAAAGTGACTTTCAACCGCATTTCTGAAGTACGTACATTTATGAAGGAAGAAATATTTGATTTGATTTGAAATAAAGTTGAACCAAAAAATTCTAGACGCTGATCATGATATTAATGTACCTGTTTATGACGTTCACGAATGATGTTTGGATGCCAGTAATTATGTTGAATTATACTCTGCACAATCCTTTTTGGAATTATGAATTCTCGACTGTTCTTACTTTAAGCATAAGATCACTTTGAAAATTTCAATTCATTTGGACCTTCCGATTATATTAATACTAATATAAAATTGAGGAAAGGAATAAGTTAATTTTATCAGCTCGAAATGCACACAATTAATTGGACTTGGTGGATGCTATATTTTAGGCACATATTTTAATTAATTGATTTTTTAAATTTTATGATTAAGTGATTGAAATAAAGATAAATTGCCAAGAAAACGGTGATCAATTAAAAAACAAATTCTATGATAATGTTTAAAATATTGTTTGGGGAACATAGTGTACATTTGTTATTTAACTATGTCTTTAGAAACGATAATAAATTAAATAACAAAGAAAATATCACATTCATTTTTTACTGAAATTTAGCAATAAATTATGTAATAAGTCTCAAGAAAACTCTTCATTTAGGTTTTGTAGACCCCAAACTTTGCTCTCTGAATCGAATAATAATAATACTTTTCCTTTTTAAAAGAACTGCTTTAGAGAAAGCATTCGAGATAGACAACAACTCTTCTGTCGTTGTTTTAAATTTATAAGCGTGGCAGGCATGTCTTCTGTATATTACTTCCCTGGAAGGCTGTAAGACTTCTGAAAATAACAAGAAAAAAACCTTCTGAAATGTCAAAACCTTTTACTTTGCCAATTGTTTTAAGAGAAGATGAAAGAAATCGCTCCAGGATGTTTTAGAGATGAAACAACGAATCATAAGATTTTCATTATGTATTTCCACTTGGGATTGGAATTTAGTTTGAGGCTTAACGTATTGATTTTTACAGTATTTTTAATAAATATTACAGCACTCACTAATGAAAACGTACCTCTTAATGTTTTATAAATATGACATAAGAAATTTAAATTAAACAAATAAGATTGTTAAGCAGACAGTAATTTTGAACAAGCTGCGATGAAGTCCCATGATAGTTATTTTTATTATTAAGTCATCATTTTTATTGCGAACTGATTGCATAAAAAAGGACAAAAATATTTGGTGGCACATCTTTATTGGTCTTCCTGTATTTAAAAATCTTATTTTACCATTTTTATTTATTTATACTAATAATTTTACAAAAGTTGCTGTTTAGTATTATAATAAAATAATCTTTGAAGCTGTTTATGAAGTTTAACAGTAGTATTGAGTAGGAAACGTCATCTATTTTTTTTTCTTTTTGAAAATCGTATATAAGGACCAAATTATGTTGTGTTCCCTGATTTACAAAATTCATTTTTCTTAGTTTAATTAAAAACGCAGTGAAGTGATTGATAGGTTTTAAACAAAAACGAACAACGACAAATCAGGCACACTACAAATATTCTGCTATAAGTTTTATACTCTTCAAATACTTAGCTAATTTAAAAAACGAATTTTTTGTCTGTCAATCAACCTCAGCATAGAAAAAGTTTGATTTTTTAAAAATCCTTCATAATATTTAAAAAAAAATTTTAATGACGTTACTACAATGGTTTGATTTGACTTCATTATTCTTTTTCTCGTGGCCTGATTTGAATTCAGATTTGAATTGATTTTGGTTTTAATCAAGATATTTAATTCTTCCTAACTTTCACTTATCTTTTCAACCTTTTTTAATCATTAGCAAATTATCATTAAGATATTTATATATTTTGATATTCATTTATAATTCATATATATTTATATTATTTATAAGTATATATAGTAATTTGCATTTACATAAATATATTATGGCCTATAAATCACTTCTGTTCTGTGAAAAAAAAGGGGTGGTTATAACAGTTGTTAAATTTCATCATTATAATAAATCTATAAATTAGGTTTATGGATATCTTTATTAATAACTAGCCGCCTTTGGCGACCAGCCGGTTCGCCAATCTTTATGCACGTTAAAATTTTAATATTTAAATATTTAATGGACTCCCATTTTAATTGCTTCTTCATTAAAATATTTTAAAACTTCAAATTTTAATAATCATATAATTCACTCATAATATTATAAAGGCCTTCAGCCATAACGTAATATGTATATCTATAATTTTCTGTTAGCTCCCGTAGAATTTATGCTTTAAATTAAAGTGGAAATGATTACACCGCAATAAATATAATAATATTTTTTTTACTGAAGCATTTTTTTTTAAATGTGAGTACTGAAAACATAGTCGCTGAGTATTTAAACCTTATGGGCACTAAATAATATTTTTCTTAATTTATATAATATCTCAAGAAGTTTTCAACAAAATTTTCTCAGATTCATCATGATCAGATCTATTAATTAAAAATGTTTAATTTTAAATGCATCAAACACTAAAAAAATAAACAGAATCGCTTGACATAATTTGTCGAAAACATATTAA
>JAPMOR010031549.1:0-25970 GCA_026543865.1 Argiope aurantia | reverse complement strand
CAGCACAGAAGACGATTATCTTCACCCGAGACGTGTAGCATACAACAGCACACACAGCAGCATACAACCAGAATCTACTGCAGACAGTAGCGCACAGCTCAGTTCAGCACTAGCTTGACTCAGTCGCTTCCGACTCCTCCGTCTTCTACTTCTCCGACTCTGGCTCGGAATACTGACTTGACTTCGCTGCTCTCGAACTCGGACTACTGGCTTTTCCGCTCCGTCTTCGGACTTCTCCGTCATCTCCCCGACTACTGGCTTCATCGTCTCCCCACTCGGACTTGACTCATAGTTGAGAGAGGGATTACGGCTCATTGGGGCCGCAGGCCCCACCATCCGTAAATCTAACAGGTGAAAACTTTAGGGTGATGGAACTGACCTTATTAATTACAGTGCATCAAGAATGGGTTAATTTTGATTTGAAGTAAAATTTTTCTTGAGTGTAGAGAAAAAGAGAATAAAAGAAAAGTTAAATTGTGAATGGAAAGGGAGAAGGGATAATGCAAACACGAAAGTTACACATTGTTAACATTACTGAAAACGGGCAAGAGTTCCATTAGAATTGCTAGTTTATCAAGATGATTGTTAGCATTTCTGAGTTGCTTAGCGATTTTGCGAATGTCATAACCATCAAAGAGAGTTCTGAATTCATTAATCACATATTTTATATCCTCAAGCTCTGTGACATTATCTTTGGGGAAGTAAACTGTTTCCTGAGCATTGATTGCTTTATTTTTATCAGGCATTTTATTTGGGTGGGGATGATCATCTAGGGGTGATTCATTACTTGCGGCATTTGCATATGAGATGCTAGGGTTGACATAACTGCTTTTGGTAAGAGTTTTATTATTTCTTTTTGGTTTGGGAAATTTCTCGCATCAACGGTAAGAGGCGTAATGTTCTTTGCCGCAATTAATGCAGACAGGTTTTTCCGGGGGTGTGATGCATTAATTTTTGTGATGGTTGCCGCCGCATTTAATGCATCTCGATTTCATTTGGCAGGACGCAGCACTATGATGCCAATAGTTACAGTTATAGCATTGAATGCTACCTTTTTTTCTGACAAATTTTTCAACTTTTATTTTAAGATAGAGTAGGGAATTAAGCTTCCAGATACTTTTATTGATATCAATATTCGGCAATGTAATCTGAAAGAGGGGGAGTGGTTCTTTGGTTTTGTAGCGGGTTAATTGAGCAACTTTATCAATTTTAAAATTGCATTCATTTTCTAAGGCTTCTTTAATAACTTGGGTTGAGATGTTGTTAGGAAGACCTCTAATAAAAATTTTAATAGGACGACTGGATCTGGGTGTTATGACGAAAAAGTCAAGATTGTTATCTTTGAGGAATTTCGTTAGCTTACGGTGTTCATAATCATTATTAACAAATAATTTGATATACGGACCGCCCAGTTTACTCTTAACTGGAAGACAATTGTCATTTATCAGTTTTAGATCATCAATGAAATTCTCATTTCTTTTAAGCATTATCGGGGGAGGCCTGAGTGTTAAGACATTAATTACATCATTCTCCTCAACAGGATTGAGGTTATCCAGGTTTTGGTAAGTATTATCACTTAAGATTGAATCATTATCAGTAGCCTGAGTTTTAGGATTAATCTTAGCAGTTAGTCTTTTGGGAGGGAATAAAAATTCCTCATTATCAGGATTTTTGGTTTTTATATTATCTTTTGATTTTAAATTTTTATTTGCATTTGGGGGAGTTTTATTACTCTTAACACCAGCAGAGTCAGTTCTGAGTATTTTGGTTTTACTTAAGTTAGTCTGATTTTGGGGTGCGTGATGCCTGCAATTAATTAAAGGACAAGAACCAAGGTCACTCATCCTTTTTTGATAGTCCTCGATCCGCTGCTTGAAGCCATTTGCAATCCGCATAAGGCCCTCAACTTCAATTTTAAGTGGTAGCAGGGAATTAACCTCCTCCAGGTGTTTTTTCGCTGTTGTGATGACTTCAGAACATTTTCTTAGCTCCTGACTGATGGCGCTAGGATCAGCATGTGGGACTGGTGGAAAAGTCTCGGCCGAATAAATCGGTGATGTATTCATTGGCGGGAGGTCATCGTTCACGAAATTCATCTTCCTCTGCCCTGACTTGACTCGGCCTGGATACTCCATCACTTCGCCGTCCTCGGACTTCGAAAATCCAGAAAAAATCTTGACTTATTTACTCCACTGGCTTGGCCACTGACTTCTCGTCGTCTCCAACGGACTTTTCACTGACTTCGACTTTTTCACTGACTTCTCGGACTTCGTCGTCTCTTCACTCGGACTTCTGACTTGACTTCTTGACTTCTCGGACTTGACTCTCTGGCAGCCGCAGCCCCTTTTATAGGTCTCAGGAGGCAGGGCTAGAAGCCTCTCAACCAATCAGGAACGTTCGAGGCGTATCTCGGTTCCTACTGGACGGATCGGGAAAATTCTCGAAGTTTCGGGTATTATCTATTTTGGCGCCAAAGTCGCCAAATTCGTCGCCAAGTCGCCAAATGGTCGCCAAGTTTGTCGCCAAGCTCTGGGACCTCCGACGCGCTAGTCCCATTCAGATGATTGTAAAACTTTCTTTCTATTGATGGAATAAACTGTGCTGGGAAGCCGAATTGCAGGTTTGTAACAATATGTTTGAGGAATTTAAAGTGTATCAGTTTTTTCATCTATTTGTCTCTTGAATCCGACAATCGTTGGTCATGATTCCGAAACTCTTTACACAAGCACAAAGTTATACAGTTTTAAACAAGTGCAATGCTGGTGATGAAATAAGGCATTATACCCTCAATAGTATCAAATATAATTGTGCTCGGAAAGCTTTTATACACTATTCTTTCAGGTTTTAGGTAAAAACCATATAAAAAGGATATTTAGTTAAAAAATTCCAAATATCTTTTTATTAAATGATTATTTAAGACTGAAATTCTTTTATTTATTTTAAATTAATATTTTCCAGTTTTCTGTCAATATTCTGTCAGCCTTAGAATACGTCCATGAAGCGAATTGTCGATTTTTTTTTGAGTTGGACTTTATGATATGGTTAAAACAAAACTGAAGAAGTCATGCATTTGTTGTGATCTTGTTGTGATCAAAGAAAGACAGCATAAACATTTAATATTTACATTTAATTTACATTTTAAAACATTTAAATATAACGATCGCAGATAAACAGCGGTGGCGCTAATGCGATTTCAAATCTTTAGAATACAAGCCAATAAACAAGGTAGAGTTGAGTTGTTACACAACTTCTAAGTTCAGTAATAAAATGTTTATTCTGTTTCTTCGTTGGGCCACAGTGCCAACGTTCGATACAACCAGTAGCTTGTGGGTGTTCTATTTCTTTTAAAACCAAAAAATTTTGAAAGTTTTTCGAACAGTTGAGATTTAAATTGAGTATCTTGGTCTGTTGTAATTACAGTTGGAATGCCATAACAGGCGATGTAATTTTTCAATAAAGCATCAGCTACAGTTTCTGCACGGATCTCAGGTAGAGGAACAGCCTCTACCCATCGTGCGTAGCGGTCTATTATTGTAAGACAATAATAGACCAATAAGATCCAGGTTAATTTCTTGAAATCTTTGGCTTATTGTAGGATAACTTTGTAATGAAGTATGGGCATGTTTAGTTATTTTGGATTTTTGGCATTTTAAACAACTTTTTGTCCAATTGCTAATATCCTTGTTGATGGATGGCGGAAGAAATTTCGATGAAGCTAACCTTTCTGTTGCTTTAATTCCGGGATGTGATAGATCGTGAACACTATGGAATACTGTTTTCCTGAAGTTGACTGGAATATACGGTCTTTTAGTTTTAGTTGAAACATCACAATATAATTCGTAATTAGAGCCAAAAACTGGAATTTTTTCAATCTTCAATGAAGAGTTTTGAGATGTAATTATTTCTTTTAACTCCGTATCTATTTCTTGAGCTTTGGGCCTCGGCAACTTTATCGCCGAATTGGCGAGCTTTTTGGCGATCTTGATATTCCATAGGATTTCGAGAACTTAAGCTCTAGCACTAATATTTCGGAGGTTAAGGCATTTTTCTGGAAATTAGTGGAATAATGCCTACGTCATATCTCATCAAGGCAGGGTATAAATAGGACGTGTCATAGGGTATGTGACAGGCGAATTTACTGAGAGCAGTTTGGCTTGTGATCTGATTGTCTGAGACTTTTTACCCAGAAATATAATACAAATACAAATATATACAGATTTTCAATAATATATATTCTTTTTGTCATAGCTGCTTCTTGAAAAATCGGATTTTTTTTTTTTTTACATAGACAAACATAAAAGCTATATTAAAGTTTAAATAGTTTTTTAAAATATTGATATAAATTATAGCTTGATCTGTAATTTATACTTGTTTAATTTTTCTTTGTAAAATATGTTTAACTGGCTGAACAGTTTACAAAGTTTTATAAAAACGTACAATGTACATTTTTATATCTGCACCTACAGTGTAAAATTCATCGTACTTTTAAAATTCTAAAAACTAAATTCTAAAAACTAAAATTCTAAAGTTTACTTGCTTTCAAATGCTATGCAGAAAGGAGCTCTTGTCAAGAAACAAAGTAAGATGCTTCCGACTTTATATAAAAGGAGTATATTTATCAATATAGTAATATCAAATATACATTTTAAATATTTACTTCTGGCTAAACAGCTTTTCGAATATATTTCAAAACTATGAATTGCTTCCATTTTTTAAAATTTTTATCTTGTCCATAATTTTCTTCTAGGAAATGAGAATTTAAAACAAATGATACATTTTTTCAAACAGAAAATTTTCTTAACTGATTAAAAAGGTTTTTTACAAGTTGTAAATTTATGTAGTGAAAATGTATTCGAATAATGTTAACAGTATAAAATAGTTTATGCAAATCGTTAATAAGACGATAAAATTGTCGTCCATTATGATTTGAAATAGATTACAACGCCCCTAACGATTAATTATTTACATATATCATACATAAGGACACATTTCCCTAACGTAGTATTTCAGTACTGACCGTGAGCACATAACCTGTGCTCCTGTTTACAAAAACATAGAAGATCTTACGCAAGAGAAATCAGGAAACAATTTTTTTGACTATTCAATCATTTATTCACATCGAACCACTCTTTATTTTTATACAATTTCCGATAAGCAATTCCATATCATGGTTACGAATATTTCTTCAAGACAATAAAAATTATTTTCTTCATAAACTACTAATTTCAAAAGATACTCGCTGGGTTTCCGCGGGATCGTTAAAATAAATTTGCTCTCCTTTTTCTCACGAGCTACTGATCGCTCACACTCCACGTGAACGTCTATTTTTCTTGACTGCCAAGCAAACAAGAAATCCTTTCTACATAAATTTCAAGACAACGGGAATGCGTTGCCATCTGGGTTTTGGAAGGGGAAATAATACAGACAACATATACTAATTTATATTTTTTTTCATTATTCGAGTGCATTATTACTGCATAAATGTACGAATTACAACATTATTTTAAATCTACGAATTAGAAATTTTATCGTACACACTCATGTATCTATTTATGAGCTGTTTTTTTGTGTACACCCAAAAGAAATTTTGCCAAACGTTGGCACAAAGCTTATTGAAAAATAATTGTGTTAATTTAATAACATAAAAGGATTTCTACATACACCAGTAACTAATTACAAATTCCGTAGTTAATTTTTAATATTATCCAATCACCATATAAACCAAATCACAAGATAGGAGAAACATTTTGATGTTTTAATCATCTGACTTTTTTTTGACCTTATTTTAGATATATCGTTTGCAGTCCACGATATATCTACAGTCTATTTAGATATATCATTTGTAAATAGGTACACAGACTTTTAAAACAAATCAAGATGTTTTTAACTGAAATTATAATGCGATTCAAGGTAAAAGCACTGAGGTAAATAAAACAGCCAGCGAAATTCGACAAATTTTCAACGCACAAGAAAACATGGAATGCATACAAATTAAATTATAAAGTAAGGGGCGTAGTAAGAAAATTGTATTATTCAGGATATTACGGAAAGAAGGCAACTATTTTTATTACATAAATTGAAACTTCCTTTTATTTGGAGTCGTTCTGATCAGTCAATATGTTAAGATATGCTATTTATAATTTATAATAGCTATAAATAAATAACATCATCGGGATATATCGAAAAATATCGATATGTGTTGGTCGATATATCTTGATGAAATTCCGTCATCGCCCAGCCCCATTCTATGCCTCGTTCCTTTGTCTATCAAAGCATGGGGAACAAAATCCCTAATTCCAATATTTTCTACTAAGAACACTGATTAGTCTCTCTTTATTAAAGTAAGACATCAGTTTTACAATCGTTTTTTTTTATTGGAAAGTAATTTTTTTAGCCAAAAAATACCAACATACAATCTGTATAGAAATTTTTTTTAACAGTAAGAAATTTAAAAAAGGCGAGAATCAGAATTGATAATACACTGGCATATCTCTCTCTTTTTTTAATCTCTAGTTTCTATTCTTTATTTTGACGAGCGCTCAGATTAATGTCAAGACCATCTTTTGTTTTCTTATGGCTTTCTTGCACTTTTCTAGGAACCATGGTGTTTGTTTTTCATCAACTCAAGTTCCGCAGCCGCAGTTCAAAGAAAACGGATCGACACAAAAAGAGGGCAACCGTTTACGCTCCAGAATATTTGGATGAAGCCTTCGCCGGAAATACATACATTCACAACAACATATTTCTTCCAAATGTAAGTGTATGGAAATATTTTTAAAAATAAGCAATAATATAAAAACTTTAATTCAATACAAATGTCAATCATACTGAATTCATTATCACTCAAAAGAAATATAAGCGAAAAATTGCTGCTTCAAAAGAGATAAATCGCCAATTTGTTGCCTACGCATTTTGGGGCTTCAACAATTTGTTGCCTACGCATTTTGAGGCTTCAACAATTTGTTGCGTACGCATTTTGAGGCTGCAACAATTTTGTTGCCTACGCATTTTGAGGCTGCAACAATTTTGTTGCATACGCATTTTGAGGCTACAACAATTTTGTTGCCTACGCATTTTGAGGCTTCAACAATTTGTTGCCTACGCATTTTGAAGCTGCAAAAATTTTGTTGCCTACGCATTTTGAGGCTGCAACAATTTTTTTGCCTATGCATTTTGAGGCTGCAACAATTTTTTTGCCTATGCATTTTGAGGCTGCAACAATTTTGTTGCCTACGCATTTTGAGGCTGCAACAATTTTGTTGCCTACGCATTTTGAGGCTGCAACAATTTTGTTGCCTATGCATTTTGAGGCTTCAAAACCTCAAAACAAAATATCATCACATGATAAAAATTTATACATTTAATTAAAATGCATGGATTATTTCACAATTTTCTCAAAAATGTGGCCTATAGTACTATTATGAAGTATGCAAAATTGTACAAAAATTCAGTCTTCTAATAAAACAGGAAAAGTGAAAAATTCCTTATAATATTCTATTGTTTTCCTAAAACAATTGAAAAAAAAGTTTAAAAAATTTTAATTTGTAATTTATAAATTACAGCCAATTTTATTTCATATAAATGCTTTTAAATTACTTTTATTTTTAATAATAAAAGAAGCATGGAATAAAAAAAAATTTCAATGAAAAAATATTTTTATCAATTATGATGAGAAATGTTTTATTAGTCCGCGATCTAAATAGTTTAATATATTAGTATGATTATCGAATTTTGACACAATACTTCTAAATATTTTAAAATCTTACGCTTATCTCATATACAGTTAAAATATATTTTCTAAAAATTAACAATTTCGAATATAATTATAATTTTGGGGTAAAAGTTAAGAAGAGAGAAAAAATAACAATTTTGGGAGAAGTTAATAAGCTTTTTCAATATATTTTACATTCTAAAATCTTATATAACATACCTTTAACACAATTATTTACTGAAAAGTAGCATTTGCGAGTGTTAATTTTTTTATACAACCAGAATTTAAAAAAAATTGATAATGTCCTTGCAGAAATTTTTTAAATCTTAAATCTATCCATTTTTGGAAACTACTATATTTTTAACATTGGAATTACCGATGTAAATATATACCTAGTTTTACCATACCCTTCAAATTGACGGTTTTTCATCATCATGGTTTTCATTGTATCTTTTCGCTTAATTTATTCAAATAAAAGAATATAATTTAACAAAAACAACATTTGATATAATAATTCATTAATTATTAATAGAAAAAACCTCCATGAAAAACAATTTGTATTTGTATCTACAGGATATCCAGTTAGAGTTTTTAGTTTTAAACTGAATCATTATAACGGCTGAATCATTAAAACAGGTCTCATTATAACGGCTGCCGAACACTTTGGATCAATCAATATAATTTCATATGAAAAATGTAATTTAAATTTTTTCATGAAATTTCTGAAAGCAATTTATAAATTAATGTAAATATGTATCCACCACTGCATAGATGATCCCTAAAATATTATAAACTTTGAAATTGCTTGATATAAATCTTCATATAAATATATCATATGATTATAGAAGTTAAAATGGCTTAATGGAAATTCAATAGGAATATGTAAGTGTTCTTATATTTCAATAAAGGTCATCATAAAGTTCTAGAACAATACATAAATTATATCAAAATTTTTAAGCATGAAATCTGAAAACCGTCAAAATGATGGTCTTCTGATTATAGAAAGATTCTTTAAGAGGGCTGAACAAAATATTGTAAAATAGGGTAATCAGATGCTTAAAATTCGATTGGGGTACCTTAATAGCTCAAAAATACATTAAATTCATAGTTAAATATCATTTATATTCAAGAATGGTACATATGCTTACCACTGCCCGTTCGCGATGTAAGGGTTTTCGTAGAGACATTAAGTTCCAACATCTGTCATTAAATTTTAACTCCCGTAAAAAATGCAAAACTACTGTGTTGTGTTCCTTATATCTAAGGTATTCTAATATTTAATGATTTTTATTTGTTACTGAATTTATTTAATTTAAATTCATCATTCATTTTTAAAAATGAACAAAAACTGTTGATGCAGTTAGAATTTCATAAAATTAGTAATCTTCCTGCTAATGATTTTATGTATAATATGACGTATTGACATCGTACTTTTTTGAGGTATTGACAACTTGAATACTTTAGTTTAAGACATTTTAGTTTATTTTCTAACGCAAAACGTGGCTAAGATGTTGTTGATAAAATTGCATCCGATTGGAACAGTTTTATTTTTATGCAAGGTGGCAATCCATCCAGTCAGCCTAACAAATGCAAAATAAGTTTCAAACTTTAATGTAAGACATTACAGAATTTGAATTCCAGGCAATTCCATGACTTATAACTAAAAAAACCCTGCATAATATTGCTTTAAATTACCTAAAATTAAGTAGTATTTGCCGGCGAATATTCGACGATATTTTTACCCTTAATGCTTGCTACTTTCAGTTCCCACTGAACGATCTCTGGTAAGTATATTTTCCACCCCTTATTTCACAAATTAAATGATAAATCAATAAACCTTTGATATTTTAGTATTTGTATAATCAGTTTATCATGATATAACCCAAAATTTTTTTTATTTGTCAATATCCCGGAATTATGTCCTATAAAGGGTTAAACATTAATTTAACGTTAATCCTTGAATCTTAGAACATTATACATATAGTTAAGTGACATTATTTCTTGAATTTTCATTTTTTTTTCTAATATCGATTATTTTCTAATTCAGCCACAAAATCTGGAAGAGCGTTTATCGCCCGAAATGGACACTACCTTCTCAGTGGACAGTGAGGAAACTACACAGGCAGCCGATCCTCCGCCTACATCCTCGTCCTACGCTAATACGAGAAACAAATGCATCCATCGACACGACGACATCATCTCTGATTAAATCGATCCATCGCACCTATACCAAAATGCATCGATGCAGATAATGCATACCAGAGGAACAATTCACGGGCTTATTCCTCCTATGGAAAATCCCATGGGAATTCTTTCCCCCGTCATGACTTATGATAAACCTTGAACTGAATTCTTGTTGTAACAAGATGGGAATTCCTATCGAATATAACATTGTGAAACTACTTTTTATATATGTTCCAATAAAGTAGCTGTTTAAAAAAAGAAATGGCATTAAAATGCATCGATGCAGATAATTCATACCAGAGGAACAATTCACGGGCTTATTCCTCCTATGGAAAATCCCATGGGAATTCTTTCCCAGTCATGACTTATGATAAACCTTGAACTGAATTCTTGTTGTAGCAAGATGGGAATTCCTATCGAATATAACATTGTGAAACTACTTTTTATATATGTTCCAATAAAGTAGCTGTTTTAAAAAAGAAATGGCATTCAGTTCGAGACGTAGTTCCGAATTTTGCGTGGCGAAAGCTGGAAGACATAAATCCTAATAGTTTTTAAATGAGTTTTAAGTAATAAAACAAGTTTGGTATGAATGTAATTTGTGATCGAAAGAAAACAAACATTGTAAAATAAATTTACTACCATTTCTTGTATAATTTTATTTGAACTGATCGTGTCCTATGAATGATATACAGTTTAAAATTCATTTATGTAGAAGAGCCAAGGATGAGTTGTAATAAGGGTAAGTTGTAACATGTAGATTCCTATAGTAAGATTATCTATTGCAATCAGAGCGGGCCTTCTCCATAAAGGCACTTGGGTGCAAAACAACAACAACAACAACAAAAAACATTTGGGGCTCTACATTTTTTGTAAAGTAAGAGAAAAAAAAAATACAAACACATACTACTACTGCATGTATACTTAATGCGTGATTTTGTTTTTGCTATTAATTACGAAAATTAAAATTTTTTGCAATTTCTTTTTCAATGCTTAGTATAGAAGCGTATTTAAGATTTATGCACACATGCTTGACCGAAGACAATACTTTATTAATTTTAATTTGCTAATGGAGCGTTCTGCATTCATTATAGTAACTACCAACGTAAAGAAAAATTTTAACACAGTTAATACATTTAGAAATAAATTATAATTATTAATTAGTATATATTGCCATATGTGCTGAGCGTTATTTACATTCCTTTCATTCAAAATGAAGTCCCGTAGCAAAACAATTATTTGGATTACGTTTTCATCTACATCGTTATTATAAAACGCTACAATTTTTTTAAACATTTTTTTGATTCCTGCTTTTCTAAAGTTTTTATATCATTAATAATTTAAAATACTTTTAAATCTATCTTCTATCTGTACAATAACAATTACAGAGTTAAAAAATAACATCTAATATCCTCAACCGGGTTTTCTTTAACTTCATCTTCAGTCATTTCGGAATATAATTTCTCTTTTTTTCGAGTTCATTTTACAGGAAAATGTTCTGAAAGATTCAAATCGCTTTTGCTTTTTGTAAAAATGAGTTAAATTTTATACTTTAATTTTGGGTTTCAATTTCAATTTTATTGATTAAATTAAAAGCCCAGTCGAGAACAGCTGTTTTACTTGAAATAGTTTATTGTTAATTGTAATTATGGATAATATTGTAAACCATACTATTAAACGTAAAGTAAATGTAAATTTTAGTATTGAATCCAGCGCTGGTTCTGATGTATTTGGGTTTGTAGTTATTGAAATAATTCTCCCAATATTGCAATTTGAAACTATAACACTTATTAAAGTGTTTCTCCTTTTTTTTAAGGATTCAATTAATATAAATATAACAGTTCCTCTTTTAAGTAAAAACGCATCTACAAACAAGCAACAAACTTAGACCAATAGACAAGACTTTGAATGTGGCATCACATAGCTTTGTCTCCGATTTTTTGAAATATCGTTCGTTCATTAAAGAGGGTTCTTTTTCTTTCTTCTATTGGGTTGTTCGGAAAGTAATTTCGGTTTTTCCCGACAGAGGATTCAGTTGTATTTTTTTGCACCCAACTTCACATTTAAGCCGTATCATTTTTATATGCTTTGAGAGCTCATATAGCAAGGCTTGTGTGTGCAAAATTCCAATGAATTCAACGCAGTAGTTTTTGGTTGGTGCCCTTTTAAATATGGAGAGCGATAAGCAGCATTTTCGGCATATCTTACTGTTTCACTACAGAAAGGGTAAAAATGCTGTTCAAGCCAGAAAGAAATGGACCGATGTGTATGGAGAAGGTGTGTTGACAGTACGCCAGTGCCAGAACTGGTTCGCTCAATTTTTTAGACGGTAAAACCTTCACCTCAAATGAGGAGGTCAAAAACCACCTCGATCCGTTTTTTGGCAGCAAAGACCAAATATTTTATGAGCGTGGAATGATGCTACTACCAGAAAGATGTCAAAAGGTGTTGGACCAGAACGGCCAATATATAATTTAATATAGTATTTGTTTATTATACGAAAACTGTCTTTCATTTCCACACAAAAAAAAAACGAAATTACTTTCCGAACAACCCAATACATTGTTTTTTTATTAAAGGGATCATTTGTTAAGAGAGGTGTTCAGTAAGTAAGACTTGATTGTATTAAAATTAATTATCGATTATTCATTAAAATGTATTAGAAAACCATTTTAAATCGAATTCATTTTTTTTTATTAATCAGCATTCATCAGCATAGTTTATTCGTTACATTTTTTATCGTTATAAAAATTTTTATTCGAAAACAGTCTTAAGATTTGGAGAATTTTAAATTTAATTTTGTTTAAAAAAGCATAAATTAAGAAAAAAAAAGTTGATATGCAATACCTGAATGGACGATAACTGCCAATCTTCTTTATTCTTTAGGGTAAACATGCACAATAACTCGTTAGCAATCCTTCATCACTCAGTCTTGTAATAATATTTTTAAAAATCGTGTTGCCAACAGAAAAAGCAGATGCTATTTTTTTTAAAACGTTGCTTAAACTACATTCTAAAATGATCAGTAAACATGCGACTTCAAAATGAATAGTTCATTATGCATCTCGGTCCATATTTGGACAGAGATGCCTAACGAACCCTTTTTTTTATTTTACGCTTGGAATAAAGTTTTCTAGAAAAATAGTTGTATACACCGCTAATCATACTCATTAAAATCTGAACATTTTCTTCTCTTTTTAAGATCAAAATATTGGGAAAGGATAGACGAGAATCTTGAGCAAACCTTGGAAATAGAAGAAGAAATTTCGGCATGTGTTTCAGATTAAGAGAGAAATTCTCGGATCAGCATTGAGAGGAATCAATTTTCTGGAAGCTGCATTTTTCTTTAATACAGCGATGAAATGCAACTACGTTTTGGTGTAGTATATGCCGACGCGTTTTGATAAAATGCAAATTCAAAATTTAAATTGTTTACTAAAGTTGTTTATAGTGAAAATTATTTATAAATTTAAATGCTGGATTTGAAACTCCTTCTTAGAATTATATGTTTAAAATAACTAAAGCTAGATTATTTTAAACAAATAATAAATGGATTATGAATTATTCTTTTTAATTCTGACTATCTTTTGTATCTTTAAAATTTGAATATTGAATTTTTTTTAGTGTCATAAATTATACTACAATTGAAGAAAATCCCGAAAAACATTTCATAAATATCAAAGAAAATTAATATTTAAACCAAATTTTGAATAAGAATAAGTTGTTTTTCAAAAATTATAACTTCTGACATAAAATTGTTTTCGTGGATGGTTCAAGTACACTAATTTTTACTTTGTGACATATGTTGCAAATAGAACCGATTATAAATTTGACTCTTAAAAACTGCACCCAAATACCAATAGCTTGAAGGATAATCTATGAAACTTTAAAAAAAAATATCAACCATCTAAAAAATAAATTTATAGAAAAAAAAATCAGAAAAAGGAATGCACAATAGTAGTCAACCAGTCAGAAAATAGGTAAGCTCATGCGCATAAGGAGTAAAAAAGATTTAATGCCCCAGAGATAATAAATGCCTCTCACAACCTGAATACTCAGCAGAAATTGAAGTCTCGACACTTTATGAAGTCAAGCTATGCAAAATGTAGCCATCTTCATTCACCGATAAATGGCTCATCCCGCACGAGCCATTTAACACAAATCAGAGTTAAAAATTGCAATGAATCCAGTACTTATTATCGACTTATCAAATCAGGACATTCCAAACTACTTTGCTTATAATTAAAAGAATGCATAAAATAGGAGAAGAGTTTTGTGTAACTGTTACCATTAAAACTTGGAAGCCGTTAATGTGCAGATTACCTAGCTAATCTGCAGATCAACTGACTTGTTCCGTTCATGTGCGGAATCAAGAGTTTTCCACATTTTAACTAAGTAATGTTTCCGTATCACTAAAACTCAAACGTTTCTTTCTGTACACAGAGCAGAATCTGATGCCAGCTCACTGTGGTTCTTAGTAACACAGAGGATGGGTTTTATACACTTGGTACTAAAATGGGTGTCTTAAAACAATTGTATGCGAGATCTGAATTCAGTTTTTGCAAAGAAAGATGTCCCTGCTGTAGAAATATTTTTACTTCAAACGGCAATAAAACAACAGCCCTTGGTTTAAAAAAATGTGATTGCAAATCTTAATGTATCACAAATAGGAATGCTTGTCGCTTAAACCATTTGATATACAATTCAAAGTATCACCAATCTTTAGATTGCACTATAAGCAAGTACAATTTTATTATATGTTTCGTAAATTCATTTGCTTAGTTGTAATAATATGTTAAACTGTTTGATTCTTTGTAATTTAGTATTAATTTGAATCTTTATATATCAAAAAATAAGTAAACAACATTTATTTTTAAGCGTACAGAAAACATTGCTGTCGTTTCATGAAAGACCGCCCTTTCACTTTAACGCAGACCTAATAGGTAATTTGAGAAATGAAACAATTTTCCACACTTGAGCGTATCAACCTAGTTAAAATGCGCAGATAAACTGATTTCTGCGCTTTAGCGCTAACATAACTATACCTTAAAAATTTAGCTTCTTTAATTTTTTCTGTTTAATGATATAAAAAAATGAAAATTTCACCACCAACACTCATTTCCTGTTCTAATTTCATAAAGTTTAGAGCTTTGAGAATAAAAAGGAAGAGAGAAGAAAAAAAAATTCAGCAAAATTGCGTGAGTTTATATTAAAGGAGAAGTCGAATATAAGAGTTCAAAATCCATTTATTAGGCTAGTGATTTCTAAACAATTGTATTTATTCAAAATGTCAGTATTAAAGTTATTCTCTATGTTGAGGTAACAATTCGTTTAATTTGAATTATCTTTTTGTTCTCAATAATAGAAAAATGAAAGAAAAGAAACTTAAACTCAATATTCTTTCTACCTCTTTTGAGTTCAAGCTGATGAATTTTTCAAGATGATCTTTTCTATTTGCAATTCAAATTTTAACCTCTGGGGCATCAGCTTTAAGAAAAGGGATTAGAAAAAACATGTATGACTTGGTACTACCGACTCAATTATTTAACTCAAAATAATTTATTATACATATTAATTTTAAAAGGTATTTATAACTTAAGAACTAATATTTAAAAACCTTAAATACTTATTTAACGCAATTCTCAAACTAAAAAGTTTTGTAGAATTTAGAATATTTTTATAGCTAGCATTCTTTTGTAGAATTTGAACATTCTAAAAAATTTTTAAACCTAAATTAAAAAATTCTAATAACGAGCCTCGAAGTGCAAACGATTTTCAAGTGAAATTAAAAATTCCTTTAAAAAGAAATTGAAATGACTTTAAGATGCATATAAGTAAGAAAATAAATACTTTTACATTTGTTGTTAGCTTTAAAATCAGGGCACTTTGTATTAACGCTCATAAGCACGAAATTTAATTCAAAATTAAGAATTATCCTTCCCTTTTTCTTACAAATTTCATTACCAATAAAATAAATCTACTGAAAATATTCTACTAGTTGCATCATGAGCTTCGTGGAATAGGCAGACGACATGTCGCCTCAATTAAACGAGATCCTCTGTATTTGTTGTGCTCCCATCCTTAAAAAAAGAAACGAAAAAAAAAAGTCGTCTGTTTTACAAGAAGCCATTTTTTAACATCCAGACAGAAACTCGATTGTAGAGCTTCTTACTACATCTTCCACAATTTCCGTTTCCATTTTCACAGCAAGGAAATTTATTTACTTTTTATTGTATTTTGTTTTCCGTGTCACCTACCCTCGCGCCTTTCTGACTCTAAAGCGCGAATGGTCAAATTTGCATCTATTCGACAACTGTCAACAGCGCCATCTTGTGACTCTTGAATAGATAGTTGCTGTGAATGGAGGGTTTTTTCGAGTGCCATTTCTTCGGCTGGAATGTTTGCGATTCGAACTAAGTTTCTTCAGAAGAGCCCTCTAATAAGAAGTACTTTAAAGAGTGCACTAAAATACTTTTTACGATCACTGCACGAATCGACGACTTGAGTTAAAAGTGTAGCTATTCTGTAATGTTTATGGTTTTTTTTTATGTTTATTCTGTAAAGGGATTTATTTGAAGGTCATCAACTTGTGAATTTTTTTTTCTTCTTAAAGACAGTTTAAGTATATAAATCTTTCAAGACCACACAGCATTTGGGTTGATAAGTGAATATTTTTTTCCAAAACGCCACACTATTAATCAAAAGCAACATCTTTGTCACAGCATTTTAATAATTTTCGTTAACTCCACTAAATGAAAAGCAAAGCTAACAAGAAAAATTTTCAGTAACATAAATTATAACAAATAATATTTAAGATATGTAAATATGTGAATCTTTTGCAAAACGTTATAAAATTGTAATATTTTTGAATTTTTTTTATAAGATAGATGGAAAAACAAATTGATTACTTGAATTGAAAATAATATCAATTAAATCAAAAAATACCAATAAAATGTCAAAAGGCTTTCAAAAATTGAGGAAAATGGGCTTTTTCGGCTAATAAGAGATACAGAACAAAATCTTCCCGATTTAAAAATTTATAAAATGATTTCTACAAAATCTTACTGATAGCTTAATAAATATATTTTCTAGTTCATGAATTAAAACAAAATTAATTTTATAAAATCCTTAAATATTGGGGTTCGATTAATAAATAACAAAATTTTCAACTTTTTTTTCGCATTGTGAATTATTAAGACAGTTATCGAATATTTTTTATTGAACAAAAAATATTCATCAGATTTTAATTTGCAATGTTTCTCATGAGAAAATTCTGAAAATATTTAGACTTTGAGAAAATCTCATTAAAAGATGTGAAATAGTACTAGAACGTGTAGTATGCAAATATAAAAATCAATATAACTTCCGAAAGAATAAGCTTAGGCACACATTTCAAATACATTTAAGAAGATTTTCCAAAAAATAAAAATATTGAATAAAAAAAATATTTTTTAATTTCATAAAAAATCTGTTTTTTAACGTAGTCACCTATATTAAAATATTAAAAAAAAATATTTTCAATTTTTAAAAAAAATCTGCTTTTTAACGTAATCATCTATATTAAAAACAAATCATAGCATGGAATTCGCAGAACAGTATGTAGAGCAAAATAGAAATAATGCTAAGAAAAAATACTCAAAAATATTCTATATAATTGTAAAAGTATCAGTAAAATTTATTATAGCAAGTGCGTGCATTTTAAAGTTAAATACCATAATCCGACTGAATTGCATCCAAATTACAAAATGAAACTATGTGTATTACCAAGTGTAATTCACATATGCAACTCCTTAATAAAGATTAACCTGACAGTGCATGATTTCTATGCACGAAATGATTGTATAACTCTATAGAAATGAATATAAAGACAACAAGAAAAAATATTTTGATTTAATTTTAAAAACACAAACAATTTTGCAAAAGCATGGTCGAAAAAGAAACTACTTTTGGAATAAACTTCCATTTATTTTTCCACGGGAGATCATAAGCAATGATACTTGTCTGTTTACATCAAGACACATGAGGCACAGCGAGAGAATTTTTTTTCCCTTTTGTGTTTTTAATAAAAGATTCTTTTAGAGATTTTTTTTGACACGTGTCGACTTTGGAAAAGTAATCTTGGATAACTTTGAAGTTTATTTTAATTTAGTTTAGTTATATTAACGTCCCGTTTGAAGCAACACTAGGGATATTTTGGGACGGACCTCGTCATTTTGAACCGCGGTCAGATGACGAGGACGACACCTGAGCTGGCACCCCCCTCTCCACACCACACCACACCAGCGGGAGGACGTTTGGTCATGACGGATTTAACGTGCAACAGACCCCCTTTCACGACGGTTCTTCGGTGGAATCGGGCCTCGAACCTGAAACCCTCCGGTTCCGAAGCCGAGACCTTACCACCAGGCCACCGTGGCCTTGGATAACATTGAAAGGAATGCATAGGTGTAACAGATTATTATCCCTTCGCTCGGCACGTAAGAAGCTCCAAACTCAGTAATTTTTCAGAGCGCGTGTTAGCGAAAATTAAATAATAAAGTGGTATTTGGATCAGAAACCAGTTTAGTTTAGTTATGTTAATGTCTCATTTTAAAGCAATATTAGGGTTATTTAGGGACGAACCTCGTCATTTTGAACCACGGTCAGATGACAGGGACAACACCTAAGCTGGCATCCCATCTCCAAACTCCCACATACACCAGCGGGAAGACGTTTGATCCCGATTGATTTGACGTGCACCAGACCCGCTTACACGACGGTTCTTCGGTGGAATTGGGTCTTGAATTTTAAGCCCTTCGATTCCGAAACTGAAACCTTATCACCAGGCCACCATGGCCTAGATCAGGAACTAAGAGAAGATTTTTAGATTAAAGTAACGTGGAATATTTTAAGATTACAATTAGTAAATTAGTTAACATTGAAATTAAATTAAGAAATATCATCACATATATATCTAGGATTTCCAGAGAATGATACAGGATAAATTTGCACTTCTAAACTGATAATTTCATTCAGAATTTTGAACCAAGATACTTCAATGATCAAAATACTTCAGCATTTTGGCACGAAATATACTTCCTACTGGCACGAAGTATATTAAAAATAATGCCAGATGGAACAAATGTTCCAAATGCTACATTTGAGGATGTATTATGACTTGTATTAAAAGGAATTTTAACTCTATAACCTTCAGTAGAGTACATTGGAGCTGCATTAATAATTCATATATATTTTTGTAATTATATTTCCAACAATTATTGATGCTTTGTGTGATTCTACAGTTAATATAATAAAATAAATAAAATTATTAAAATAGTTAAAATCATTCATAAAATGTTTGACACTAAATGCTATTTATATTTATTTCAAAACATTTGCTGTAAGATTTCGATGCGAAATTAATTTTTTTTATGGTAGTTATTTTATACAGTAAGATTTCAATAAATTCTTTATAAAAAAATTATCCTATTTAATGTAATTTAAAGATTTTATCTGAAAACAGACCACAATAATTTATTTGAACTTTTGTAGCTATATCAATAATAATTATAAAAATCCAAGCTAAGAAAACTTTAAATGGTATCATTAAAAAACTTATTAACAATAATGCCCTCATAGAAGTCCTCATCAAAGAACTTGAAGAGAATCCGATCTCGTAAGTATTTGTCTAAAATACTTTTATTTGCGCCCTTGAAAATGGTGTCAGATTGCAAATTTAAATGCCGGAAGCATATTTATTTACCGAGAGATTGGAAATTCTCCGTTAACGCCAGAGGTTATTTCAAGAAATTATTGAAGGTCAAATCACTTGTCTTTACTATGTTTTAGACTCTGAAATTTGCGTTATATAAAGCAAAACGGAATTAAAATGTCAATCTGTCCTACTGGTTTTCTATTAGAGATAAAAATATTAATTTTAAGGAAGAAATAAAAGAATGGATTCGAATTCAGAACTTGCCAAAACACGCAGATATCATTTTTGATGGAATAAGTTGCAAGCAAGATTCAGTTACTAAATTTTGGAGCAAGGCAGGATGTTAGAAAATGTTTACATAATGTACCTCAATTCCCTTAAAAACTTTATTACTTCTATAATTTATCCATGAATTATGTTACTTCTTATCGATCCATTTGTCTTCACTTACCCCAAAAATACTCTTTCATATCTTACAAGACTTCAGAAAATAATGTTTATTTCTAACTATGGATCGCTGTTCAACGCTATTTCACTCCTGGGTTTACCAAGGAGGGGAGGGGGGGGTCATTTTGACCCCCCCCTGAGAAAACTTTTCGTTAATTTTCTTCAAGAAAATTATTGCCGCATTTTATGAGAATATTTTAATTCATTTTTGCTTACATTTATAAGACATATAATCGCAAATATTATCTTTCTTTTTTTCAGTTTCGGAAAAATGTATATAGTAAACCAACTTTCACCGAAAGGATCATTTTGACAATTCGAATAAATATTGTTGAGAATACAAATATTTATTTATATTTATATTTAAATATGTAACGGTTTGATAGGAACGCACATAGATATAGGTATAAATAAAGAAATAAGTATGTGTTAGTAAAATGTGTGTATATAGGAAGCAAGAAGCCGAAGTCAAAAGTCAGTCAGAGAGATGCTATTATAGGTTGTTAGTAAGAAGACGTGCGAGTTAGTATTTTGGTAGATGAAAGTAGAAGAACAGCTGGTCTTGAAGATCTAGATTAGAAAATAAACTAGGAAAACTACCTTTTCATCATACCACACCTCAACAAATATATTGAAATATAATAATTTTTTCAACTTTAAATTCATAATAGATAGGACAATTTATATTTTTTCTATTTAAACATGGAAATCGGCCATTTTGACCCCTTTGATAGAAATTGGTATATGCTAACTCATGGTGAACGTAATGTTAAAGTAAGCCTATAAAGCGATAACGAGTTGTTTCTAATTCTATGCCTTTAACTTTGTAATTCATGCTTAACATCGTTACCAGAAGAGATTTTGATGGTAAAAGTGTAGTTTAGTGTGCCCCTTGCTACGCCAAGGATGCCAAGTCGCCATAAAGATGGCGGACAAACTAAACAAGCACTTATATGAAATAGTTACGGTTACCACTTTCTACATTAAAATTATCTTTACTGATAAGTATTGGCATTAACAGTATTAGGGTTGCTAGAAGATCGTTTCGTTGGGTTGCTATATTGGTGGCAAACTTGGGGGGCACACTAAAGTACATTTCAACCATTTTGATTTTCAAATGGAGCTACTTTAATTTTCTTCGCCCTCACACAATTCGTCAGTTTCGGTCGCTCTGAATATTTGACATTCATTTACATAATTAATATGTTAAGCTCAATTACATAATTAATATGTTAAGCTTACAATGATCTGCATAAAGCAGCGTTCACAGGAGGCCAACTACTGCGCGCAATAAAAGGCCACGCCTACCTCAAGAACATCATGTAACCTCAACGGGACAATGGTAAATGGCTGTCCCATCAAGAACTATTTGCTATTGTTCCATTGCGGGCACGTGATTTTCCTGAAACAGGCGTGGTCTTCTATTGCGCGCAGTAGTTGCCCTCTTGTGAACGCTGCTTAAGAATAATACATCAAAGTGAATGCTTAATAAATATAGAAGCAGAATCGGCCTTAAGAAGCATTTTTTTTCCTAAATAAAAACAAAAACAAAATGCCCCGAATAGATAGCTCAGTTCCCAGGTAAATTGCAAACAAATCTCCGGAAGAACTTTTGTACATAAGAATATTGGAAACAAGAAGAATAGAAAATAAGTTTAATAAAAACATGTTTTAAAAACATTTATAAAAAGCAGACTATTTATTTTAATTATTTTTTTCATCGTTTTATAGAAATCAGTAAATCATTATCTAGGAATCAAAATTGCTAAAGGTCAACTAAGATAAAAGTAGAAAAGAAATTTTATTTCGAAGCATACTTAAGTTTGGATTAAATTTAGAAGCAGAATCTTTTAAGTTCTACTCATTATTATGATAACAATGTACAAAAAAATATTTTTAGAACATTTGTAAAAAAATTATATCATCGTGAACATTCAATAGAATAATTTATATATGTCTACATTTGTAGAAAATCCATGATCTATTAAAAGAAATCGTGTTTTGATAAGCAAACAGTTATAACAACATTGGCAATGTAAAATGTTTGAACATAGTGGAATTTCGTTTATTAACCGCTTAGCTGTTTCGCCCGAGTGCCATACGTGCATCGATTTATCGAACTTTGATAGTTGTAGGCAAAAAATAAACCATTCATAACGATTATAATTCAATATTAAAATTACTTCCATTACATAGATAAGTCAAGTATTCAATGGATTTCTATTTGAATCAAAATAATAAAATATTCTCAAAATAGAAAGTGTC
The DNA here is from genome assembly GCA_026543865.1 of Argiope aurantia. Classification (NCBI taxonomy): domain Eukaryota; kingdom Metazoa; phylum Arthropoda; class Arachnida; order Araneae; family Araneidae; genus Argiope; species Argiope aurantia. The sequence goes on along the minus strand of JAPMOR010031549.1, from coordinate 3,669 downwards.
ATCTTATTATGTATTAAAGAAAATAAAAGAGTTAAGTGATTAAAAACTGAGGGCACAATAAAGCTTTGAATGATCCAAGATTTGAATAAAGAAAAACTATCCAAAAATCGAAAACCCCAAGAGAAAAATCAAAAATTTGAAAATAAAAATTGCAAACTAAAATTAATTTTTTATATCAGCAGTTTTAATAAATGATGCATAATAAATAAAATATAAATTTTAATTAAGAAATATTTATTGTTAATAATTTGAAGCCTTTATTTTAATGAACTTACCCAAACTAGAAATAATCAATAATTTTGAGTTCAAATTGCATTAAAATAAAATGAAATTGAAGGAAGAAATTAGATAAACAATGAACCCCTCTTGAGCAACCAAGCAAGGGTCATCTTCAAGTAAGGATTCAAACCATAGGTTATTTTCTGTACAGGGTCTGACTTTCGTCCAAATATTGACCTCCTCGTGACCCAATAATCCCAAGCAATTGTGTTTTAGAACATAAACAATACAATGATAATAAATTCATTCATTAAAAAAACAAATGACTTATTTAGTAAATAATCTATTACTCAAAATTTACATCCAAATATAATTAATCAAAGTTAAATACAACTCATAGCAAAATACCAATCTAAAAGAAAATAAGACAAAACATAAGCACCAAACATTATAACTAATAAACAAAATTAAGTTTGAAATTTAAATGTAATTGCAAAAAAAAGTAGAATTTAATTTAAATATTCGTAAAATCAAAAGGAGAAATCTAAACTTACCCCTAATTAAAGGTGTAACAATGTAATTTGAATTTTCCCGCGTTTAAGGCTGCAAAACGCCTACAAAGCTCGGTCTAGACTATTGCCATCCAAAGATTTAAATTGAGCGATCGCAGCGCCATCTGTTAATTTGAAATAAAATCCAAAGAGAAAAAAATTATTAGAAGCATATATTCAGTTGTAAAACAATATTAGAATCTAAATACCCCTCCCCCCTTATGGAAACTTCTATATTACTATAGTTTTTAGGAAAATCATTAAAATAATTTTGATAAGATTTTTTGTTGCCTCAACATAAATTTTTTTTTATTACAAATTTTTTAATCTAGTTAAATTGTGGGAAAATCAGGATTTTGAGTTTACATTAGAAGGAGCAGCTCCCGTATACGGCCTTGTGGCGCCAATTTTTTCGCCAAGAAGTCGCCAATAATGCGTGTTGAGGATTTTGCGATTCTTAACCGGAAGTTTTGAAGCCTCGTTAGGCTTATTTCTAAGACTGACAAAATGCACTAGACTATAAGTCAGGGGGTGGGGATGCCCCCCTTTTTACTTTAAATAATTCAGATAAATGTTGTGATTATTGACTAATTTTTGAAGCCATGTTTAGGCTTAATCCTAGGACTGACAAAATACACGAGCGTAAGTCGGGGGGGGGGGGGGGGTATTGAAATATTTATGATAAAGATCCAAATGAAACGACTTGTTTAATTATAAGTATAATGAAGCATGATAAAATGCTCACTTGCTTTTAAGCATAATGAAATGCTCAAAATTAATATTAAATGATGATGACGAAATTATTTTTTGCTTCGATTTTTAAAAATGATTTCTTAATTTTATGCTGAATATGTTCTCATGAAAACGTTGATATTTTTTTCATTTTAAAAGAATAGTTTATAAAAATTAATAGCTGTATATGTGAGCTGCTCCTTATAAAAACACATAAAAATACTGAATATGTTCTAAGGTTTCAGGTTACCATAAAGAATACATAAGCCGATGACGGCAACCAGAAATTACCGTTTATCGCCAAATTTCTCGCCAATTTGGCGGAGGCCGTATACGGGAGCTGATCCCATTAGAATGCAAATTATTTCGCTTAATTATTTTAAAGTCTAATTCATCATTTCTTATCGCAAATACTCAGAAAAGTTTTTTCATTAGAAATTTCTATTTTTAAATCTAGATAGGCATCTTTCTGTTAGGTTTTCATTATCTGCATATTTGAACTTACAAACAAGAATTCCCATTTATAAAAATTTTAAACTTTATTTAAAAATTTAAACTTTACTTAGAGTTACTCCAAAGATCAGAGATAGATTTATTTTTCTATTATTAAGTACATAAAAAAAGGGATAGAAAATAAAAAGATGCTACAGAAAGATTTAATGATATATTTGTAGGACTCAGGAATCACTACTATTTAGAATCACGCACATTTAATTACATTTAGGACGAACAATTACATTAACATAAAAGAAATGAACATTAAATAGATTTCGTCGAATACGTCGCAGGATTAATTCACACGTGCCATTTCGTCTTTCGTTCAGAGACACGTCTCGTCTCACACGTCTTGACTTTCGTTCAAACCCGTCTCGTCTGCATTCCGTCTAACAAGCATCAACACCTGTTGGCCAGCAGATGGCGCTCGTCATCAGGCGTTCGTCACTACATTTATAATTTTAAAAAATTTGTTATCCTTCCTTATTTGATGTTTTTATTATGAGATCTGGCGTTTTTTTCTGAATATCTTATGCTTATGATGATCAAGTAATGCTAAGAAACAAAAGTCTTCCAATTTTTTTTAAAATAATAGATTGTTGCTCGTGTCGGTGCCATAAAATTTTATCAGTTTTCGGAATGCCGAAAACGGTTCATTATTTGAGTAATCTAATTATTAATATTCAGTAATTTTAAGTATTTTAAGAGGCTAATATTTCCAATATTAATACGAATGATGTTTCAATACTTAAACCTTTGCACTGGGATGGGGCGTCTCGCTCACCATTCAAGACGGTGCATCATTTTGACGTTTTATTTATTTATTCTTTAATTTTAATTGTTAAAAATACTTACAAAATGGTAAAAAGATGTAGATTCATTTTTTCAGAGAAATTCAACTTAAAACAATTGTATGCATTTATTTTTTGGAGTAATAAACAAGTCTATGTATTAAATGAATAATTATGCATCGAATTACTTCTTCGTGTGCAAAGGATTAAATGTAATTCACAGACTATTAAGACTTTTGATGTTTTTTTCCGAATCGAAAATCATCTACAGAAATTTTTTATAGCAATATTTAGGAAACAAACGATAAAATAAAAATGTCAAGCTTTTAAGTGTTATTCATTTGACTTTCATAATTGCCATAGTAACCTCAGTATAATGAAAATAGAAGTTCACTTCTCGTAACTTTAAAGAAACTCTTTTGCAATAAGTCCTGAGTTGATAATGAAAAGCATCTTTACAGTTTTTTAATATCAAATTAATAAAAATTTTACAAATTTCTTTGGTAAATATATATTATAATGAAAGTTAATATACGAAATTATATTAATAAAAATGTATTTATAATCTTTCGATATTTCATATTTGATTATATTGATGAATTTCATCCAAGGAGAGAATTTAAATAAATATATATTTATTCTAAAGAAAATATTTTTTTTTAATTATTCAAAAATGTTGTACAAAAAACATAAGGCAAAATAACTTGATGGTAGACATTGGCATTTAAAGAGACAGTGAATTTTGTTTTTATTACTCCTTAATTCTTTTGTTTAATTTTTGCATCTTTTTAACAGGATGTAAAATAAATTATGTAATATAATGGTATTTGTTTGAACCATATATTACATAAAAACCATAAGGCAAAATAACCTGGAGTTAG
>JAPMOR010031548.1:0-22330 GCA_026543865.1 Argiope aurantia | reverse complement strand
TTTGTAGTTATCGTGCTAACTTATATTCGAACAGCCGGGCAGACAGAGTTCCTCAAAAGAGATTTCATAAAACAATTGATAGAAATCTACAAATATGGCTTTAAGCCTGTAACCAGATTTCATCTGTCTAGCTCAAAACGTTTAGGAGTTATCTTTGTCACGGAAAAAACAGACTTTTTGCAAAAATGAAACCGAGAGAGTTCTAAAATGCGAAGCCTCGTCAAAATCTCGAGTTCGAATTCTCTGCCGATTACTGTACTTTCTCTCTACTTCATAAATGAGAAAGTAATTTTTTTTTCTTTTTTTGAAATCAAAACTAACTGAGTTATTAAATTTAACTTGAACTTTTTCAGATAAATGAAAGATGGCCTTGAAGATTCACCGTTATTTGATGAATTATAATTTTTCAGGCTTATATTTGTTGATACAAACGACCTGAAATATAACCCTTGACTTCATTCTTACGGTTTGAAACATATTCTTTAATTGCTCAGAAATTAGCTACTGGGTCATAATAAAATCGGAAACATGTAAAGGTCCCATCTGCAGTGCAATCGGTATTAAATACGATTTTAAAATGATATTCTATTACTAGACCTCAAGGCATAAAGTATAATAAACATGCATAATATAATAGCAAGGTAAATGTACAACGTTCATTTCATAAAATAACCATTAGGACAAACATAAGATTTAAGTATTAGGGTAGCAGGAGAGAGAATTAATCCTCATTAACCCCATGAATCGAAATTTATTTTAGCTTCCAGTTATATACCAAATCCTATCTGGGCATATTTATTATTAATTATTAATCCACGTAGAAATACTTAAGAGCATTTAAGAAAGTTTGTCGTCGCCAGTTTGTCTTAAAAACAAATTTACAGCATTATAAATATTGTATATATATATATACATACAGGGTATTGCCGAATTCGACCGACAATTCAGAAGGGTGATAGGAGGCATCAAGAGGATAAAGAATCACCATACAACATGGGGTCCCAAACGACATTTAGGGGGTGAAAATCGCAAAAATATAAGGAGTCGGCAAACTTTTGGAAACTGTAAAAAATTAAAAACAAATAACAAATGGCGTTTATACTATTATTTTTTGTAAGTGAAAGCACATTCTTAAAGGCTATTTTTCATGTAAGTAACTTGCCGATTTGATGAACCCGGGGGTCGTAAATTATTGAAAACAAAAAAGTAGTTTAGAACCCTTATCTGCAAAAATATTAAAACTTTAAGAAAAATAAAACCTTGAAAATATAAGGAATTTTATACTCTTTAATTTGATATAAGTCTGTAGTGTGAAAACTGAGGGGTTTTTAAGATATACAAGAAAAACTAAAATGTTTGCCAGGAAACATCGCTGCAACATCGGTACCGATGTTTACAGAGGGTGTTGCCGAATTCGAAAGGTAAATTTAGAGAAGTGATAGTAGGCATTAAGGAGATGAAAAATTATCATAAGAAATAGGGTTGCAGGAGACTTTTATTCTGTGAAAATCGCAAAAACAGACATCGAAGAGACAATTAGCCTGGCGAAGAGAATGACCCTAAGAAAGCAAGGATTTGGAACTAGGTAGTCGAGAAAAAGAAGCTTTCTCGTATCTAAATTTTCCATGCGTTCGAGGAATATAAAAGCAGCGAGCATTGCAGAATTGATGGTTTGAGGAATATAAAAGCAGCTTGTATTCATTAAAGAGCAGTGCAGAATTGATTGTCGGTAAGTTTCTTTCGCAAACAACATGTCAAATTTCACGAATGACGAATATGCGGATATGCAATTAATTTACGACCGTAATGGACGGCTAGCATAAAGAATATACCAGTAGTTATATCCAAGCAGGCCTTGTCCACACCAAAGCATCATTACAAATATTAATAGACTGTTGAGGGAGACAGGATCCTTCAAAATAACGAGGCCAAATGCAGGTCCCGAACGCCTTAGTGGCGCAAAGTACCTTGTTTTCTTGCAGCACTCCTTCCGGATTTACTGCAGGAAATACCGGCCACTGCACGCCAGAACATGTGATTAATGCATGATGGTGCACCAGCGCATTTTTTGAAATATGTGCGTAACTACCAAGATGATACATATCCTGGGATGTGGAGTGGACGCGGCGGACCTGTTGATTGGCCTCCACGTTTCACGGACGTCAATCCCTTGGATTTCTTCTTCTGGGACCATTTGAAATCTCTTGTTTATCAGACACCTTTTGATACATTGAAAGATCTCGTAGCATGGATCGTCGTCGCTACTGGAGAAATCGTAAGCGCACCTGGGGTGTTTGAGCGCGTCCGGTGGTCCTTTAAACGTCGGTGTCGGTTGTGTAATGACCTTCACGGACGCAACATTGAGCAATTTTTATAAATGTTTCTCATCGTCTCCTTTCTTATGTTAAAATGTCTGTGCTATAAATGTATTCTGTATCTGCATTCCAGCAAATAAATTTTCACCGTCGTTTGCGACTTTATATTTCTTTGAAAATTCTTATCGCCTTGATGCCTACTATTACTCCTCAGAAAATTTCGATAGAATTTTGCAATACCTTCGGAAAACATTGGTGCCGATGTTGCGGCGATGTTTCCCGGCAAACATTTTAGTTTTTCTTGAATATCTTAAAACCTCCTCAGTTTTCACACTACAGACTTATACCAAATTAAAGAGTATAAAATTCCTTATATTTTCAAGTTTTTATTTTTCTTAAAGTTTTTAATATTTTTGAAGATAAGGGTTCTAAACTACTTTTTTGTTTTCAATAATTTACGACCCCCTGGTTCATCCAATCGGCATGTTACTTACATGAAAAATAGCCTTTAAAAGTGTGCTTTCACTTTAAAAAAAAATAATAGTATAAACACCATTTTTTATTTTTTCTTAATTTTTTACAGTTTCCACAAGTTTGCCGACTCCTTATATTTTTGCGATTTTCACCCCCAAAACGTCGTTTGTGACCCCATGTTGTATGGGGATTCTTTATCCTCTTGATGCCCACTATCATCCCTCTGAATTTATCGGTCGAATTCGGCAACACCCTGTGTATATATATGGTGGTGGATGGAGCACGTATACATCTGTCGTGGTAACAAATTCCTCCATGTCGAGAGTAATACCACTGGGGGTACTGGTTCAGAGGTGATCGTTCTCTGATTCTGGTTTAAATTACGATCTGTGGATGAGGGAATGAAATGCATGAATGAAGTCCGCCCCGTAAAAAGGGTTGACAAGAGGCGCTCATTCGGCTTAAATCGCTGACAGATAACTGTCAGCGGGCTTGGAAAGTGACATAAAACGCAACACATTTTTTTATTTTATTTCTAAGCATGATTTAAATACCTGTTTATGAAGAGTTAAAAGGAACATTGATAGAATTTCTTCTCAAATACAAATCTGAATTCATAAAAAAGATTGAACAAAATTTATTTATAGATGCTTGATGGCTTTACAGGATATAATTATTAATTGTCATTTCCGAACAAAGGATCTTGTATGAATGGAAGGAAAATGCTTTCAAACAAGTTAACTAAAATAAAATAAATATTTTTGTAAATGAAACAATAAAAAAAAGCCAAAGTATCAGAGACGCATCTTTAATCACTCTTACGATTTCGCAAATTTTTATTTTATATGAAAGCTTACGACTCTGAAATAAGTCATCAATGGTCATCTAACCTTCAAACTCCTCTTCAAATTCTCAGAGAAATTTCAAATGGACTACTTCAATATAATTTTTTTTATGGGAAAGAAACCATTGCAAGATTTCCCAGCTCAAAACGTGAGGCACATTCCGGAAATTTTGATTTCATTTGAAAGCTCATGATGGTACATCATCAGTGATCACACGCTCCTATTTGCTCTACACATTTGAACTATATTACAAAATAAAAACTTTATATAGCTCTGAATTTCAACAACTGAACCGATTTCGCCAATTGTATCTTACCTATTATTTTAGTTACATTGTGTACATAGCTCGCAAAGCAGAATGTTATGGGTTTTTTGTGCAAGTGTATTTTAAAATAATACATTTTTTTTATTATGATAAGCTGACATGATCAAACTGGTTATTAATATTGGTAGACTGAAATGACCAAATTAATGTTATTAATATTGTGGCTGAACAGCTGGTAGTCAAAGGTGGCTAGTATATATAAATTTAAGTCAGTAAGAGTATTTTCCAGAAACTTTCTCGCATACTCTCTAATAAATTGTCATGCCAGGAAACGCTTTACATAGCATTGGCGTACAATAGTTACGAAATATTTACTTTTGGCGTGAATTTAGCTTTTTTATTGAATCTACTGTGTCATCCTTGGCGAGTTATTTGGCAATTAATCTCTGGCATACGGTTAATAGTATCCGAAAAGAGGATTTGTGCTTTAAGCATCTGTTTCTCCCCCAATTGAAACAAAAATCTTACACAAAACTGCACTTTAGTCGCCAAATCCCATACTATATTTGATATATATATGTCAGTGCGTTTTAGAATAATCACGTTTATTTATTTCTGAAAGTACAGACCCCGTTGTTGGATTTGGCTCATCATTTGGTAAAAATCTATACTATATATGTTAAATCTGCATACCGAATTCTACCTACCCAGCTCTCTTTGTTTTGTAGTTATCGTGTAAATTTATATTCGAACAGCCAGACAGACGGACTTTCTCTGAATGGATATTACTCAAAATTCGATAGAAATATGCAAATTTGACATAAAGACCGAATACCAAATTTCTTCCGTCTAGTTCAAAGCTTGCTGAAGTCATTTTTCTCACAGAAGACTGACATTTTTTTAAAGAGCCGCGGTGGCCTGGTGGTAAGGTCTCGGCTTCGGAACCGGAGGGTTTCAGGTTCGAGACCCGATTTCACCGAAAAACCGTCGTTTAAGGGGGTCAGCTGCACGTTAAATCCGTCCTGACCAAACGTCCTCCCGCTGGTGTGGAGAGGGGGGTGCCAGTTCAGGTGTCGTCCTCGTCATCTGCCCGCGGTTCAAAATTACGAGGTCCGTCCCAAAATAGCCGAAGTGTTGCTTCAAAACGGGACGTTAATATAACCAAACCAAACTGACATTTTTTAAAAATGTATTTACCAAACTTAAGAAGATCCAAAATGTGGAAATTCGTTAAAATATAGACGTTCAAAAATTTTGATGATTACTATGCACTCTCTATTCTAGGTATACGAGAAAGTAAAAAGGATTAGTTATAAATATTTTTAATATTAAAGATCGAAGAGCTTTCGTATTTCTTTTGACAGTCGAGTAATACAGAAAGAAAGTAATGCAGTTATCTAATAATTTGATTTTAATATTTAAAAAAATCTCCGCATTCAAAAACTGTTTCTGGCATACAGATACATTCTATTGCAAAAACAGCTGAAATATTTTATATTGTCTCAACATAAAATGAATAGATGGTTGATAAATTTTAGACTAAATCCATCCGGGGAAGTCACTATTCTTCATGTGCTTGTGGAACGTTAATTCAAAAACGGGAAGTGCTTGGCTGATTAAATTCAGCATACGAGCTTATGATTGGTATCGAAGGTCTGCAGCCAATTATTTTGCACTGAATTCTCCAAAGATTTTGATGTCTCTATATCTGTATATTTGGTGATGAAATAAATCAAAAACAAAACCTTTTAGAAATATTGATCTTGTAATCTGATTATTAGTATGCACTCTGAATTTCGGGCTCGATCGGTAAGAAAATCAATACCCTGTCCCTCTGCCGGTGTCCTGGTAAAGGGGTAGCGCATCTTCCCCATGATCTGGGAGTCCTGGGTTCGCCTCAAGGTTCGGGCATGGTTGTTTCTCCTCTGTTCTATCTCTGAGTTGTGTGAATGTGCCCTCCTCTATAAAGGGGTTGTGCAAGCGAATGAGTGATGCGTGAGTGACAAAGTCATACCCTTGGTCCTAGTTGGAGCTACTAAAACAAGAGGCGCACACCCAATCTTTGTAACGACGGACTTGTCTAAGTGCCGTAAGAATCATACTCTTTCATATAAATTTTATCTATTATACTACGAAGATAGAAACAAATATATCATCAGAGGGAGTAGTCTCCCCAAAACTTTCTCGTAACTTTCTCTTTTTCCATACTCTCTAATAAACTTGTCATGTCAGGAACGCCTTGCACGGCAGTAATGCACGATAGGTACGAAATATTCTTTTAGAAGGAGTTTGGTATTTTTACTCGATGTATCGTGCCATTCTTGTAATTAATAAATTAATTGAAAGGAAAAAAAAAATGAAATCTCCTACCACAAATTTCAAGTTATTATGTGGGAACAGTTTTTTTAAGTCACGTGGTATCAATCGGAAAGAAAAATTTCATAATCACTAACATTTAGATTAGCGATGGTTTTTTGACCATCTTAAAATCAATCGAGTTGTAATTTCTTTTCACTATCATATTACGCATGCATCGATATTTATAAAAGTAATGGCATTTTTCTTCATCTCAAAATCGTCCGAGCTCCAAAACTTTTTTTAAAGCAAGAAAAATTATCTATCTATCTATCTATATATATATATATGCTGTTTCGAGTTTATTCCCATTTTCCTCTCTCTGCTTTTTTGGACAATATTTTCTTACAACCCTGGCATCTATTGGCGAAACAGGAGAATCGGGTACATGGACACATTTTCGCAGAAATGTAACTTTTTGTTGGCGAAAAGTTAACAAATGTGACAAACTTCTTTATCATTTTTAAATAACCCTAAAGGCGAAACATTAATGCCTCAAAAGCGATAAATCACCAATTTTTTGCTCATGAATTTTGAGACTTCAAAACCCCAATTAAAAAAAAACATCATGTTCTCACATGAAAATAAATGGAAGGGAGTAAATCAAAGAAATTCGATATTTTTTCTTGTGATTACAACTGTTGCTTTGTAAAAATTTTTAGTTTAATTCGGTCGACAAAAAAAAGTCTTCCAAAATAAATATACATGCAATAAATTTAGTAAAAATGTTTAATTCATAGTAAAGATCTAAACTTCATTACTAAAGTTCGCTAATGCCATGCAAGTTATTTGCTGACTATCTTATATTCATAATTTTTTGTTTGAGGAGAACGACATAAGACCTTAATTGGAGAATATACGATAAAGTTTCAGAGGGACCATTGCCACTGATTTTAACAATATCATTATGAAAAATAGAAATCAAAATTCAATTTCGAAATATATATGATTGAAAGTAAAAAAATAAGTTTCCAGAAATGAATTTCGATGGAGAAATAGCTATGCGCCTGAACTAAGATTGTATTTCTAAAAGAACGAAACAGTCGAGGAAAGCGTGTTAAACCGAACAACAAAGAAAAGAAAATAAGCTTAGAGTTCTGAAAACGTGTGAAATTTCTTCCTGACAAAGAATAGCCGACATAATGCATTTCTTATAAAAGGATGGTTGAAATTGAGAAGCGTGGAATCCGTGGAAGGAATACTTCGAATAAATGGATAGAAAGAGTTTTCCAGGGAAATACCTTGAGAAAAAAATTTGAAAATGTAGAAGTATCTGGAAAAGCATTTTGAAACGAAATGTGCTATGGGAGCATCTTAATTTGATAGTTGGAACCGAAAATGAAACACAAAATAAGGCTGAAGTGAGGTAATATATAAAAATGCAAAAAAAAAAAATCATATAGACAGATGTAAAATACAGGGTGATTCAAAAAGAAGTATGCAGTTTCAGTGAGATTTGTAAGATTTTATAAGTTGTCTGTAACAGAATTATGTGGGGTTATTTTAAGGGGATAGTGGACTATTTTTTCTATATTTTTTCTAATTATCCAATGTAAATTTATTTGGAAAAAAACTACATATAAATTTGTAATTTCGATTAAATGCTAATTTTTTATATATATTTTTATGCACACTTACTGAATTTTTATACGAATTTTGTGTTTTTTTGAACTAGAACTGACTTTTAAATAGCCCCCCTCCCCCCCAAAAAAAACCCTACCCTCGAAGCATAAAATGCATATCCTATTTTCTTTTAATGTTTGACCGAAATCTTTATTATCAAATACTTTTAATTTTTACAAAAATTAAGACACCTGGAAGATTCCAAAGACATTTAAATCTAATTGCAATATCATTTTCAGAAAATTCCTTAAGATATACTTTTTTGTACCACCAGGTCTTTCAGATATTTATTTTATAGAACAATGCATTTTCTAACACTATTTAGTTGAATACAAACATATATTTTGGTGATAAAACAATAAAAACAAAATTTGCATTTAAAAATAAAATTTACATTTGCATATTTATTTCATTTTTGCTTATTTCAAAGATTATTTTAGTTCATTTGTCCACTGCCCCCAGACGACAACTCCAGGACCACAGAAACGGTCTCTTTCCGTGATGGTACTGGGATGAAACCGTGTCCCGACCTCTCTCCAAATCAACTGGCATTGGGAATCGCTTCTAACATCACGGAAGGAGACCATTTCGGTGGTCCTGGAGTTGTCGTCTGGGGAGGCATTATGATGAACGGGCGGACTGAGCTCCACGTTTTCGACAGAGGTTCTGTAACTGGAGATCGCTATTGTCAGGAGGTGATCCTTCTTCATGTGCGTCTGTTCCGAGGTGCCATTGGATCAGACTTCGTTTTTATGGATGACAATGCATGGCCACACAGGACTCATGCTGTTGAGGAGCTCCTTGGAAAGTGAAGATATCACTCGAATGGATTGGCCGGCGTGCTCCCCTGATTTAAATCCGATAGAACATGTATGGGATGCTTTGGGGAGACGCCTTGCGACACGATAACATCCTCCTGGGAACACCCGACAACTTAAACAGATGCTGATTGAGGAATGGGCACTCTTACCTCAAGAACTGTTCGGCAATCTGGTGCTGAGTATGGGGAGACGGTGCGAAGCAACCATTGCAGTAAAGGGAGGGCATATCCCATACTAAGGAACATCTGCTTGCAGTTTTTCCTCTTGGACAGACAATCATGTGTAACGATACTATGAGTTCAATAAAGCCTTTTTTTGTTTGATTCCATACTGTATGCATTGTATTCATTTCTGCGCAACTATGCTTTCGTCATTCTTTCAGAACAAAATGCTGTATCTCATTTCTGAATTTCATGTCTCTCAGATGATTTCTTGTGAAGTTATGGCAAAAACATACCTGTTTCTTAAGATTTGCACACCAGTGTAGTTTTTATTATAATATTTAGCTCACATGAATGCGATCCTAAAATTTTAGAAAAGCAAAAAAGCTTGCCAAAAGAAATGGGGCATCTGGTTTTATCACAAAAATTGGAGATATGTTGTAAAATTTTGACTAAACTTGTCAAAGAATAGTCTTTTTTCTCAACCAGTTCATGCATGTATGAATGAAAGCAAAAATACAAAATTAAAACAAACTAAATTTTGAGACTTTGTAGCATTTTATTGTGCATTTGATAATTTTCATCAAGTAAAGCAAGCACACACAATCGCACATACGCATGTACGCATGCACATACACACATACTCACACATCGATGTTTAATTGCTGTCGAATATGTAAGTTTTAAAATATTTTTTCTGCTTTTTCCTAAATTCTCTACGTCGAGAGGATAGCCGATACTTGCATAAACTTTTAAACTAGCCCTAAAACAATGAATTTAATTTCATGTTTCGTGCAGAAAAAAGAATATCTTTTTTTTGTATCATGAACCGGAATCTTTGTAAAATCCTTTTGCCATTTCAGTTTTAGTTTTTTACTTTTTAACCAGTTTCTTACAGCTCAGTGAATTTCATAAAGATTCTTTTTAATCACTCTGAAATTCTTTTTGTTGGGGAAACTTTTCTTTTAATAATAATCAGAAGAAAGAGTTTTGCATTTCCTTAATCATGGAAAATTCTAAACTATATTTAAATTCTTCATAACAATGATGAAGAGATGCAAGTGTGTTTTGTATCAAAAGGAATTTCTTAATTTAAGTTGTCCTAAAATTGATTGCTGTTTTTGACATGAACATTGTATACATGGTTTTAAGTTTTAGACATAATACCACAAAAAGAAGAACAAAATCAGGATATTCTATGCAAATTGAATTTGATGCTAAACAGGAAAAGTATAGAATTGTGAAAGAACACTAGAGAGTCGAAGAAAGAACAGTTTCATGCATTTTCTTACATAGATGTTTATTATATTAGGAATAGCATAGTTATTAATGTTTTGTTGTTATATTATATAAGTAGATGAAATATTCAAGACGGTTTCATTCTTATTAAAACATTAGACAATATATTTACAAAGATATTTAATGTTGTAATTTGGGAGATGCAGGAAATTAGATACAGTAGGATAGATACAGGGAGGAAAAATACAGGGGATTAGATTTTTATACTTAAAATTTTTTCAAAACATTAAATTTCAAAAGTTAGAAGGGATATTCTCCTTTGAATCTTTTCATACATTTACACTATAATTACGATTCTAGTTTAGTTTCGTGGTATAGTTAAAAAATAATTTCTATCTTTTCTATAAGGTCTAAAAATGCTGCTTTTTCACTCAGGAGGAGCTTTAAACGTGCTCAATCATCTAAATTTCAAGATCGAATGTTTTTCTACTTCAGTAATTTCTTTTTAAATATTTATTATACAAGAAAGTTAAAAAAAATATTTGAAATTCCGCCTTTGTATTGCATAATCAGTCAGAAATGTATTCTGTGTATGGCTTGAGTTATACTAAATAATGTGTTAAACACTAAAGCTATACCATATCTAAATATCTCCACCATACCATATCTCCATATCTAAATAATGTGGGTACTGTCCTTCTCCGGAAAAAATTATAGATCTTAAGCAAGGCCCATGAACGTCGAGAGTGTTCTGATTTTTATTTTCTCAGTCACTCAAATGAGTCTTTTGCGATTTCTTTATATATTGAAGAAAACCGAATATACAATTTGACCACTTTTTTTCCCACTGAGAAAAATCAAAATTTGACAAAAACCTACAATCGTAGTCATAAATTCAAATAAAAAATTTCATTTATCTAAGTCCCTCCCTTTTTGAGCTTCCGCGTTTAAAAGTATGCGAAAGTATGGACCGACATATATACAACTCCTTAAAGGATAGGGGCATTAAAGGGTTCGGTGATTATAGAAGGAATTAGAAGATTATATGTAGATTGTTCTGCATTTAATATGGATCTGCTCTTTAAATATTGAACTTGTGTATCACATTTTTTCTATCTGCCTCCAGGTTGATGTATTGCAGTTATTGTTTTTACTTGTACTCGAACAGAGGGACAGATGAACTTCCTATCAATGTATTTTGTTCAAAATTAGATGAAAGTATACAAATTTAGTGTCTAGGCTACATATCAAACTTCATATGTGTATCTCCAAGCAATTTTGAACTATTGTGTCCACAGAAAGACGAAGAAAACAGCAGACAAACAGTCATAATTCCAAAATTTGTTATACGGACTGGAGGACGTCAGGATAATGAAGATTCGTCCGAATCTTGAGATTGAATTTTTGATGACTGCAATTTTTTCTGTTTATATAACTTCGTCTATAAGAAATTGAAATAAAAGAAAATATTACACTTAAGGGTTTCATCTTGTGGGCAAGAGATACGAATTGAATCAGCACGTTACAAATTATATTTTGAAATTTATTCCATTAGATTTTTGTCTCCAACTTTATTTCTTCTGAATCATCCTTATATGAAATAAAAAAAATAAATAGAAAAAAGAGTGAAGAATGGGATTTTTTTTTTCAGAAGACAGTCGAGCAAAGAAATATTTTGTATTGAATAGGATAAAAAAGTATAAAAGTTGATACATAAATATTTTCTGATTTGGCCTAGTTTATGGAAAAAAGTCACCACGAAAGACAGAAAAATTTTGATCTAATTTTTTTAATCTGAAAATTTTGAAATTTTGATTATAATTTAATATTTTCTGCTCGATTAAGCGTTTCCCATATTTTCTTAAACAAAATGGGCATAAAAATACAGGGTGATTCATAAAGAAGCATACATTTTCCAGATGTAAAATAGTAAAAGTCAAAGACACAAACCGCCTTAGTGAATCATAAGGCAGGCATACTCTTAAAGTTTATTCCATGTCCTTGGCAGAAATCACATAGGCGGTAGCATGTGTGTTATGTGATTAATTCGTCGAACTTGCGGGGTCTGCAGTAGAGAATGCCGTTTCTGTGTTTCTTCAGTTTAGCAAAATGGAATCCGTAACTGTTACACAATGCCCTTTTTGATAACAATTCGGAAAAGAAGTTCCAATCAGAAAGTATATCTATCAATGGCAAACTAAAAATTTTAAACTACGGGCTGCATTTGCCATTATCTAAGTCCTGGACAACTGGCTGTGTCTCAAGATGTCATCGTTCAAAGAGGCCCGGAAAAATCAACGCAGAGGGTGAGTCGTGAAGTGCAGATTTCTCAGCCCACCGTCTGGAGAATTTTGAGAAAGAAGCTGAAAATTATTCCATATGAAATGCAGGTGTTGCAAAATCTGAAAGACTTTGACAAACAGAAGCGCTTTAAATTTGGTGCCGATATGCAGCCTCGTTTTGAAAAGAATGATTTTGCAGATCACTTAATTTTCATTGATGAAGCAACATTTCATGTCACTAGAAAGGGACACAAGCACAATGTTCCCTTTTGAAGAAGAGGGAATCACAAATTCACATAGCAACACATGCGAGAATCTTCTAAGTTAAAGTGTTCTGTGCAGTGTTTCCAGAAAGAAAGTGATCTTCTAAGGGATCACACTTAGAACATCTGCAACTGTCTCTAACAAAACTTAAAATAACACCATACAATTCGTTTATTGAAATATAATATCTTATATTGCTCTTGATTTATAGTGAATTGAAAAATGATTTTGAAAGAATATAGGATTTCTGATTTTTATGGCTTTTGCAGTGTATATAAAGAGAATCACAAATAATAAGGTTTTGTGTTAAATTTTTTTATTGTTAAAATTATGCTCTTTTAAGATGTCGCATTTTAAGAGCTTATCTGAATCAAACGATGAAATATTTAAATAATGAAATTGAAGCGCAAAATTGAATATTTAATTTTCTGGATACTAAAGACATCTAAAAGCAAACTTTTTAACATTGGGAAGTGATCACACTTCAACCTGATAATGTTTATACCTGCATATTGTTTAACAATGTATTCTAAGATCCTTCTCGCTTTTGTGCATGCGTTAAGATGGGTTTAATTCCTCAAAATAGGGGTAAAAAGAAAGATGAAAGGAGGGGTTGTTTACACTTAACAATAAAATAAACTCGGATTACTAGTAGACTGAATTAAAATAATACGGTCTGAAACGACACGATACTCACATACAAGTGAAAAAAATGAGCAAAAAAGTATCTAATAGGGTGAAAATCACGGTCAAAGAATGATGAAGAATTCTGGAAATGCGCTTATCCTTCCGCATCTCTGCCCTTAATGAGATAGAATTGTCGAAAAGTGGTCGTCTCAGAATACTGAAATGAACAGTATATTGTTTGTGAATTGCAAGAAGTGGCATTCTTGATGAAAAAAAAAAATCGTACAAGTAGCTGCGATTTCTCCACAACTACTTCCACTTACACTATCGAATTGGGTACATAGTTATTTCTTGTATAGCAGGTGCTAATCAAGGAAATAGTTAGAAAATTTACTTTAGGTATTTAATTAAAATTAATCCATATTTTAACGCTTTTTTTTCAATAATTTTGGAGCATATTATTGCGCGGAAATTAATCATTATACAACACTAAGTAGTTTCAAATTTCATTTTGAATTTCAATATAATTAATCTTTGCACAAATTTCATTTCGTACAAAATTAATATCTTCCACTCTTATGAAATTACAAATGCATTTACAAATGTATAACAAATTTTTAAGGCCTTTTTGATTTTGTATTAATAGCTTAACAATTAAGAAAGTAATATTTTGGGCACGCAAACTGGTAATCAAAACCGCTAAATTTATTTTAAAATTTTATTATTAATCCTAGAGCAGGGAAAACTTGCATATATACAATGAGAAAAAAATAATTACAGTAATAAAAGTAACGGCCAATACTGTTGTTAAGTATAATTTAAAATGTATTAAAATTGGAAGTAAAGATTGTACAGAAATAAAGTATTATTACTGGACAAATTAAAAAAATTCAAAATGGTGTTGATAAAACTTTTGATTAATGCTAAGAAAAACTTAAAATTTTGATAAATTTTTATTCAAAAATTTTGGAAAATCCTTTTTTTTCGAGAACGCTTATTACCTAAAGTGGTAACTCTAGGGTTAACAATCAATCCTGCTGAACATTTTGAACGATTTCTCCATTTTGCGTGAATGCTAGCTTATAAACATATCACCTTGAGGACATCTCAAACTATTTAAGGATAAATTCATTAAAATTGGAAGCAAAGATTGTGCAAAAATAAAGTTTTATTGTTGGAAAGATTAAAAAAAAAACAACTTTAAAATGGTGTTAATAAAATTTTTGAGCAATGCCGAGAAAAACTTTAAATTTTGATATATTTTTTGTTTTAAATTTTGGAAAAACCCATTCTTAAAGAACGGCCATTACCTAATGTGGTAACTGTAAGATTAGCAATCAACTGTATTGAACATTTTGAAAGATTTATCTATTTTGTATGTTGTCTTACTTATAAATGTCAGCTTATAAACATATCACCCAGATGACACTTCAAATCTATTCAAGGATAAATTATTTTCTTTATTCTTACTTTCGATACATTATTATATTTCTACTTTTTAAGACCAATCTAATGAGAGTGCATGTCTATCTGTCCCAGCGTATTGATCTTTAGGCCAGAGAAAGAAGTAATGCCAGGCAATAAAATCAAGTAATTATTGACACAAAAAAAATATGAAGTCTAGTTTTATTATTAGTAATGCTATCTTTTGGGGAATCTGTGACATTTTGCAGATGTTTCCTGCCAGTTATGAATATATTCTTTAATATGAAAGGCAAGAAATAGGCTGTTATACAGGGTTTCAATTCTAATCATGATCCAATAGCTAATTGCTAACCTATTAAAGATAGACATGTACTTCAAATTAGAGAATTTCTTCAGGGTAAAAAAAAATAAAAATTACTTTTTTATGTTGTTTGAATGAATAAATACAGTGCTAAAAATTATGAAATCTTAATATTTATATTGTCTGTTCTTAATCATATTTAGTAAAATTTTCTGTATACCCTGACATTTAAAAAATATTCTATCATTCTGTAATTAAATGTAACCGAGATATAAAGCTATGTATATCACTATTTTAAATAATTTAAACTGCTTTAATGGCCACTTTGAGAAAGATCAGTCAGGAGCTTCATACAAGAGATCAGTAATTTAAAAGAATGAAATTCAAGACTTGATTCCCGAAAATTGGAACATTTTTGTTTAAAGCATCAGAATTTCACTTAAATGTTTACATATTTTCAGTATATGAGGCAAATATTTTAATTCATGGCATTTTTTTTTATAAAAGTTATTATGGAATCAATGAACTGCTAAAATTTGTAAATTGCAATATACAAATTTATATATTCACATTTTTCTTATTTAAATATTTTTGGGGGGAGGGGTGAAATTGAGAAAATTGATTACCTTTCTGAAACAAGAGCCAGTTGCCAATGTTTTACTATCATTTTTTATTTAGCACTTTATTATTTTATATTTTTTATTTCAGATTATAGTTAATAGAACTTAATAATTTCAAATTTTTGAACAATTAGTAATTTGCATATTTTCAACTGTTTGAGGTTCCATTATAAAATAAACTTTCTCTGAAAGTGTTCAATTTTTAATTGATTTGCTGTCTGATCAGTTCATTAAATAGTCACAATATCTCATTTAATACATTTAATTTAAATCAAAAATTGCCAAAAAAAGTTTTCTTATAAATCTACATTAAAATGTTATTTAAACAAGTTTTTCATCGTTCGATTTGTTTGATTATTATTCACTTCATCAAATTAATACCATGTTCCTTAAAATAGAAACAAAAATCGATCTTCATTAATTACAAGGAAAAAAAATCCTTTACTATATATCTGGAAAAAGCGCTTGTTGACATAATTTGATAAAAATTACAAATTGCAATCATTTTTCTTCTATTTGAAACTTGTGTTTCGCTTCTTTTTATCCACTGTGTAAATGCTTGTAAAATGTCTGTAAATTCAATTCATAGAATTATAAAGTGAAGATGATTTGGTGAGTGTCCCAAATGCCAAATCTGTAGGATATTGATTAGGGGTATTAGTATATGGCGATCGATCGTCAACGGGTTTCGAATAACCTCTGTCTAGTTTTGGAGCCAAATTTGGTGGTTTTGGAGGAGGCGCTCTGGGATCAAATTGGTTGTTTTGTATTGCTTCATAGTATACAGTAGAATATTCTGCTTCGGATAGACCTGTGTTGCTGTGACCGCCAACGGAAGGAGGCGCAGAGTAACTGTTATTTTCGCCAGGTTTATATATGACCACTACTTCTCTAGATCTAAAAAAATAAAATAAATAAATAAATATGTTGTCGTTAGATTATAATTCATATATGAAGAAATATTCCTTTAAATTTTTAATAATTCATTTTTAATTTTTGGATTCAAAATTATGCGTTTGATAATTTTTATTATTTTATTAATCTACATGTAACAATCACATATAAATGATAAAAAAAGGAACAATAATGGATGTTATCTTTAAAATAATTTAATGAGTTTTTTGAGGATATTTCGATGTTTTTTGTACACAAAACCTCTGAAAAAATCTGCGTAATCATAGCAATTACTCACTATTTCTTAAAGACAACAATCAAGCTTGGCAAGGGCTGTTGTTCTTCTAGTGGGAATACTGCTGACATTTCTGTACCATAGAGTTATAGAAATCTGAATACATAAAATAAAATTCGACATTTGTTAAAGATTTTATTTACAAATAGCTGATTTTATGAGGATATTTTGATATTATATTGTCAGCAAGGCCTCTGATAAAATCTGTCTAATCTTAGCGATAACTCATTTTTCTCAGAGTCAGCATTCATGCCTGGCAGTGACTGGGGTGCCTCTAATGGGTATAGGGCAGATATTTCTATACTATAGGGTTTCATAAATCTTAATACATAAAGTAAATAAAATTCATCATTTGTTTAAGGTTTAAAAAGAATTTACTTTAAAACAACAACAAAGGCAGAAATTATTATACACATTTAGAATATCTCGTATGACTTATGAAGATCAACTAATCGTAGAGAAACTAGGTTATGGGGTCTGTGAAAACATGGGAATGTATTTGATGTATTTGCCATGACTAGCACCCTTTGATTAAATCGTTCATTGCAAACCCTCTACATATAGTTAGTTTATTTTAATAGCGGCTATGATAGAAGAGCCGACCGTATTCACCAGTTACGGCCCAACACCTCCCGCAAATGCATATCTTCTGGAGTAATTTGATTACGAAATACATGTATAAACATTTCAAATGATATTACATACTTTTTAAAAAAAGAAATAATGTGAGCAAAGTGATGGAAATAATAAGAACTGAAAGAATATTGATTCTTTTTTTCTTAATAAAGATTATGTCGTGCTCTTGTCTTTTTGGAAACTAAATGATATTATTACTGAAATTAAAGATATGAAATATTTAAAAATAATAATATGCATACAAAAATTCTTCTGTACATTCATTGATAAAAACGTTTAATTCTTCCGTAATATTTTTAATTAACAGTATATGCAAATCAGAAATTTTTGTATAGAAATTCCTCGAGGATTTTAAACTTATATGAATACTTTAATCAGAGCAAATGTTATGCTATGTCAGGTAATAGCATGAAAAAATGGGTAAAAAATGTAATCAACTTAATTGAATTTTTAAGCTCAATTTTCTTAAGAATGCCAATAAAATAACTAATTTTCTCAATACGATTAAAGAAAATAAAGGCAACATACTTTTTCCTTTGAATTAAGAATATTGTCAAACCCAGTAGGATGAGGATTATTAAGGCTACCACAGCTCCAACAGCAATAGCTACAAAATAATTCGAATTAAATTAATTTTCAATTTATTTTAGGGATTTAAAGAAAAGAATATTTAGCATAGAATTTGGAAATGTAAAGACAATAGTTACAGATTGGAATTAGATAATATGTTTACTTAAACAAATGAAATATATAAAAACATAGGACAACATTACCTAGAATTTTATAATCCTTTTCAGGTTTGCCTTCTAAAAATAAAGAATAAGAATATTACTAAATTGTAAGTTTTTTTAAAGCAAAAGAATCAAATCAACAGAGAAAATATATAAATAACAGTCTTGGGTGCATATTTCAAAGTAATGCCCCACAACGAAATATTAAAATATATATATATATCTTATTGAATTTTGATTATAAGGCGATAACAGTTATTTTTAGCTGCGCAATATAGATATACGCTATATAAGATCTCTTTTATCATTGGAAATTTAATGGTATTAAATTTTATAAATAAAATTTTTAAATAAATTCCTCCCCGATTGTCTTTCCGACGGAATTGAAATCTAATTAAAATAAACTCATTAAATAATAATAATTTGGAAATATTATAAAATGAATTATTTTCGGCGACCAGTTTGTTCACTGGAATATTGTACTTAATTTCATTTAAATCTTTCAAATTTTTAATCAAATTAAAATTTTTATGTAAAATCTGATATTGATAGCTCCCCCAACAAAATATTTTGAATTTAAATTGAGATAAAAAACTTAAGCAACTTGTTTTAGTTGCCTTGCACTTGATGTTTTCATTAAATGAGTTAACCACACTTTTAATGTCATGTAATGTCTGTGACACTTGAAAGTTTGCCAAGTAAGGCTCCTCTTATCATTAACCTATACTTGAAGACTGAAGTCAAAATGATTCTCCTTTGTTCATTAGCTCTGATTATCACATGGTATTTTGTCCTTGAATACAATCATCTCCTCTGCACCTTCAAGTTGTTCTTTCAGCAGTATAGTGGCAAAAGTCTAAGTATGAACGCGTGCGTATAACTGAGTTATACTTTTTCAAAGTTTTTGTTGTTATTTATAGAGTTATTGACTCCATGTCTCTGAAACTGTTTTTAATTTGAATAATACAAAAGTAATAAGGAAATATTCTTAAAATAATATTTCAAAATATTGTATTCGTTTTGTTTGCTAAATTCTAATTAATATTATGTAATATCTAAACGAAGTAAATATTAAATGATTTTTTAAGTTTTTCTTATAACATCTTCCAACATTTAATATTATAACCTTCAATATATTTAATATTTTAGGTAACTACATGATTTCCAGAATGTATTGTGTTTACAAAATAAATTCCAACGCTGTTTATAAAAGACATAAAAGAAAAATATTAATGGAATCATTTTGACTCCATGTTTCTGGTTCAGTGTGGAAATTCATGTCATCAGTTACTAGCTAATTACACGTTGTCTTGTTATATTTTCACATTCCTGTCCTTTATACAATGTTCATTTCAAAACATAAATAGTGACGCCAAATTTGGGAGTATTATGTAAGCATATTATGTGGATTAAAATCTACTTTATAAAAATTAAAAATAGAACTTAATCAGGTAAAATATTGGATTGATTTCCTAATATATTGTTACGAAATTTTCTTTACCGGGGTTCGTTTGGATAGTGGAAGTGATATAGTGTGTAGAACGCTCAATCAGCAGACAGTAGTAGAAAATAAGACAACGACGTTTATTTACACGAAGACACACAGGACAGCACAAAGCGACAACTATATACAGCACAGAAGACGATTATCTTCACCCGAGACGTGTAGCATACAACACACACAGCAGCATACAACCAGAATCTACTGCAGACAGTAGCGCACAGCTCAGTTCAGCACTAGCTTGACTCAGTCGCTTCCGACTACTCCGTCTTCTACTTCTCCGACTCTGACTACTGACTTCGCTCCGTCGATTCCGCTTACTCTTCTTAGACCACTCCGTCCACTCTGACTACTGGCTTTTCCGCTCCGTCTTCGGACTACTCGTCGTCTCTTCTCGGCAGCGGCGTCCGCTTCCTTTTATAGGTCTCAGGAGGCGGGGCAAGAAGCCTTTCAACCAATCAGGAACGTTCGAGGCGTATCTCGGTTCCTACTGGACGGATCGGGAAAATTCTCGAAGTTTCGGGTATTATCTATTTCGGCGCCAAAGTCGCCAAATTGGTCGCCAAGTCGCCAAATGGTCGCCAAGTTTGTCGCCAAGCTCTGGGACCTCCGACGCACACCTGGACTTCGTCCTATTCAGATGACTGTAAAACTTTCTTTCTGTTGATGGAACAAACTATACTGGGAAGCTGAATTGCAGGTTTGTAACAATATTCAATAATATAGTAGACTTTGGTAGATATTTCATAAATTTTTTTAATGAAATAAAATGTGAGAATAAAAATTATTACGATTACACAAAAATCATTACAAAAAACTTTTGTAAAATATTTTTTAAAGCAAATTGAAAAATATGAAATCAAAGAAAATCATAAGCCAAATGAATTGGCATGGTTGAAAATAATTTTTTTTGAATTTTAAAGATATTATAAAAATAATTTTTGTGCTTTAAAACTATTAGAAGTTATCGCTCAAAAGCATTAAAGTTCCACTCAAAATTTTAAAATTAAAATTATAATTAAAATTATAAATTCGTCCATACTTACAAATTCTCAATCAACAAAGTATTCTTTTGGCAAATTTTGCCTCTTTGTATCCAAGGAGGGTAAAAGATGCTGGCATTTGTTCCTTTTTATTATTAGTTGACCCAAATATGTACATATAGACAGATATTGTCAGTTAGAACGCACATTGCACAAAATTTTAGAACTCTAACGTGTTAGCAAGTGAGGAAAAATATATTAAACCAGCGGGAATGGTCTTTTCGAAACTTTCGCGCATACTCTATATAATGATGGTGATATTCTCCCAACTCTTCACAAAATTGTCGTCCTTAATCAAAATCGTGAACTTCATAAATGCTTAGCATTTTTTATTCAAAACACACACAAGAGAATTTTGCGCCTTGAAAAATAAAGAATAATA
This sequence comes from Argiope aurantia, assembly GCA_026543865.1. Lineage (NCBI taxonomy): Eukaryota > Metazoa > Arthropoda > Arachnida > Araneae > Araneidae > Argiope > Argiope aurantia. Next base: position 1,231 of record JAPMOR010031548.1, on the reverse strand, counting down.
AAGAAAACTGGATAACCCTTTTGGATGTTTTATTGCTGACTAAGTGAAACAAAAATTTAATACAGAACTAAATTTTATTTACAAACTAAATTTCACACTAAATTACTAAACGTTATGTTTACTAAATTTCATATATCTATGTGATTTTGTGATATAACGCTTGCTGTATATGAAAGTATAAATCAACTATTCTTTTTTATTTTTTGACGAATTTAATTCAAATTTATATAAGGATCTGTACAAAATGGTGTACCATATTTAATTTGTCTATATTTCTGTATTTTTAAGGTATTGTGTTTAAATGAATGTGAGAGAACACATAGAAAGACGACTAGCTTTAAAATCAAAAATCGATATGGATTTACTCTTTAAATGCTGAATTTGTGTACTAGATGTTATCTATCAGCCCTTTCGTTATGACTCCTTGTGTTTCGATTTCATTCAAAATTTGATTATAAATCTGCATATTTGTATAAAGATCATTCATCAAACTTCTTCTGATAGACTCAAATCGTTTTTGAGCCATCGTGTTGATAGAAATGCAAAAAGATATAATTCTAAAATATGTTTTTCGGACTTAGGAAGGCCTAAAACGTGGGGATTCGTCTAAAATCTCAGTTCCAATTATTTGATGACTACAATACATTCTGTTTGCTTAGTTCTTATAAGAAAAATCTTCTGCCGTCTTCGCAAACATGAAAGCAGACAAGTTAGATAAAAGCACGCAAAAAAATCTCACTTTTACAGATCGCCGATGTTTTTGTCCAGTTTCCATTTTTGAGACATGTCACTGTCAGTGGCTTTCCCTCAGGTTTGTACCCTTCTTTGCATTTCAGTGACATTGCCGTTCCTACTGATATCTTGCTGGTTTTGCCATTGATATCCCACTGTCCCTCTGAATGGCTTATGTTGGTAACAGCAGAATCGCAAAGAATTTCTGAAATAAAATATTTAGCGATAGTCTGTTATTAGGATTTCACTTAGGATATACTTATTATTATTAGGAAACTTATTGGGAAGTACTTTTTTATTATTAAGAATTACTTATTTTATTAGAAATTTGCTAAGAAATACTTTTTATTATTAGAAAACTTATTAAGAAATATTTATTATTATCAGAAAATTTATTAGAAAATAGTCACTATTATTAAGAAACTTATTAGAAAGTACTTATTATTATCAGGAAACTTATTAGGAAATAGTTATTATTTTTTGGAAACCCTTATTATTA
>JAPMOR010031546.1:24525-45202 GCA_026543865.1 Argiope aurantia | reverse complement strand
CTCAAAATTTTCACGCATATTCTTTTACAAAGATGTTATCTCAGCAAACGACTTGTATGGCATTCACGTACAACAATTACGAAATATCATTCTTCGACGTGAATTCAGAATCTTTATTGAATCTAACATTCGATCTTTGGTTTATGCTTTGGCGATTAATCCCTGACATGCGATTAATAGTATCCTATAATCGAATCAATGCTTTAGACACGTGCTTCCCAACTGATTAACACATTAATTCATGAGTTTTCCCGGGTTTCGCGTTCCATCTGTTACGGACTTCTCACGAGTTTTCTCGTGTTGCGCGTTTCGTTTGTTATTGCTTCATAAATAAGAAAATTATGATAATTTTAGAACATACAAATTTACTCAAAAACGTGAAGTCCCAGGCGTATGTCTTAGAGCTTTCTTTGCGGTCCTTGAAAATTCTGACGCGGTACTACACTTATAATCACAAGATTACATATTAAATTTGATATATTTGCATTCATATTTGAGTCATTGCGTTACATACTTCTGAAAATACAGACCGACAGATGGTCTATCCTTTGTTGGATTTGACAACATTTGTTAGGTGTCAACGCTGCAAATGTTTGTGTACAGAATTTCATCCATCTAGTTCTCTCGTAAATTTATATTGGAATCACTGTATAGACATGTATTCTTTGAACGGAATTTGTTCAAAATTTTATAGACAGTTTCTACAAATTTGGCGTGAAGACCATATGCCAAATTTCATCAGTCTAGTTCAAAGTTTGGTTAACTATTTCTTTCAGACAGACGTATATAATGCCGAAAATGCATTTTTCAAACTCAGGGAGATCTGAAACAGGGGGACGCGTCAAAACTTATTGTTCGAATTTTTTGCCGATTACAATACATTCTCTATACTACACATACGAAAAAGTAAAACGTTTCACAAGATACACTGATGCTACCATATTTGCAAGCATATCTTAAATGGTAAGTGTTAATTAAGAAATGATTTAGCAAGATTTCAACAAACTTTAAACAAAAACATTAATCAAAATATTAAAGTTTACCCGCGGTAACTTCAGATATTTCTCCAGTCTCATCATACCAAAATCGTATTTACATAATTAAAAAAAAACAAAAAAACTAGCTTTTAAGAGAAAATAATTTTATTTACACATAGCATTATTTACTAGTTTAAATAATTTTTCAAAAATTCTTTTTACAATAGTTTTAATCGTTTGGTTACTACGTTTCTGTATACGAGCACTTGGAGAAAATTAAATGCATTTTTGTGATCTTTTAAATCATATTTTATACAGTAAGTTAGATTTTAAATAAAATTCAATAAATTAGATTTTAAGTAAAATCTAAAAAAATTATCCTTATTTACATAAAGCTTTATTCTATAATTTTAATAATTTTTCAGAAATATTTGAGGAAATGTTACTGCAGTATTTCCATTGTTTAGTTACTGCGTTTATATGCTCCCGCATTAGGACAATATTAAATACATATTTGTGTGTAGTCTGTAAATAAAATGTAAGTAATTCGTTACTTTTTTAAATTTGCATCGTTAGGAATCTAAGTTGAACACTGAAATCAAATCCCTTTCTCCATATAACTAACTCTTAAGCTAGAATGCTTTGATTTAACAATTAGAATCTTTTTAATTATTTTCTTGATGTAAAAATATAATTAAAACAATTGGATTAAAATATAAAAACTATGACAGAAATTAGAAAAATTCAGTTGCACGAGGATAATTTTTGTTCGAAGTAAAATGATAGGGATGTAATTCTTATTTAAAACCTCACTGCTGATTCTTTCTTTTTATTTTAAAGTCTGTCTCTTTTCTAACAATTCAAAACAATATCTTTAAAATATAAAATTAAATTTCAATTTTCTTTTTCAGATTCTGATTGTACTGAAAAGTATACATTATTTTTTTCTTTCATTTTCTTCCCTTTTTTTTTGCAAAAATTAATTCTTAATAAATATACTTACAAAATATTTTAGAAACAATCCTTTATCAGTGGGGAGATCGAGATTAGTTGTAATAGTTTTTGCAATGTACTTATACTTTTTAATGTATTTGCGATCCCTTGACTATAGCTACTTATCTATAACTTAATTATTAATTCATAATAGACATTCAACAGTTTTGTTGATTTTAGCATTGGAAATATTATTTCAAAAGCTTGTCTGCTGTATTTATTTTTCTCGGATATAGGGCAAATTTAACAATAAAAATAATAATATGTAAAATTATTATTTTGTTATCATTCCTTTGTTAACTAAAATGCACAAGACAATTGGTAAATATTGTCATTTTCTAGAGTGGTAGTAAATGATATCATTTGGTAAAATAAAACCATTTAACCAAACAACACAAAAGCCTTCTACATTGATATACTATTTCGCCTACAGTTTTACTACCAAATTTTAGAATCCAAATTTTAGAAAATTTAGTATTGAACCCATTGTGGGCCGCAGTGGTCTGTTTTCCTTTTTTTTTAAAACCCTTTTTGTCATTTATTTGAAAAGTCCTTGCTTCAGAACCAGAGTATTTCTAACTTTGATTTCACCAAAAAAGGACCGGGAAAGGAGAATTGAGGCGTCAGTCTAGACGTCGTCTACTCCATCTGATTGCTGCTCAAAATAACGTAGCTGGTTCCAATTTAATATTAACATTACTTCACTAAAGAATGTTTATGTAAAATGTCATAATATATTTTTAGAATGCTTGTGCACATATCCTCAAACTAAAGCAAAACGATTTTTCTTTTTCAGAATGTAAATATTGCTTCAAATTTTCCTGTTTTTTTTTTTACTTTAAATTTTTTTTCCTTAAAGCCTCTTTGCATTTATTTTCATTTTCTGTTATTTATGTAGTCATATTCTTTAAGTGCAGCTTTTATAAGGTAGTAAATTAAGAATTAAAAAATTATTCTTAATTTACTACCTTATTATTATTATTTTACTAATTGAGCTTCCCTTCGACTCTTAGAGATCTGATATTTGACAGTTAATGCTAATATTTTAAGTAGAAAATCTAACTATATGAATCAAACACAAATTGCAATGAATATCGTTAGCTGCAATATGTTACACCATACCTTTCCGCATTGTTTTGTAAATTTTTGTTGATTTACAAACAAAATTGCGATTAGCAAAAATAGATAAATGAATAAATTAATTAATTTAAGCAGCTTTGTGAAACTTGCCTTACAGACGAAATAAATAATTAAAAACGTTTCTAAAAAGATGGACTAATTTATCTTAAACCAAAATTTAAAATTTTTATTTCTTTTATTTGATAGCTAAAACTATCACAACTTCTCATTACTCCTTTTCTAGGCGCTGACTACGCCGATGTAATAGCCCCCCCCATCCTAAAATTATGTTTAGTGCAAATTATGATTAAAAATTTTATAAAAAATTCGTCAACGGCTGCACTTATCCTTGTTACAACTAACTGTTAGCTCCCCTATGCTAAAATTAAAAAGAAATTTTTGAAGTCACAAAGAGTTCTACTTTATAATTCTATTGCTACCTTATAATTTCCTTACTACTTCGCAGAACATAACGCCATTTGATACCACCTTATCTGTAAATATTCTGGTCTCTGAACGTTTTGATGGGCATGTTACGGGAATTTTATTAGGTACCAAAAATTTACAGTAGAAAAAAAATTAACATGTACAGAATTTACAAACATATAAGAAATGAGAATAAAATGAAATCGTTTCAAACTCATTATCAAAAGTCGCTACAGAAATCAAATCAAAATTTAGCTTAATTAATTATTAATTGATAATTAAATTCCAGGGAATGTTTTCCCGTCATCCAGAACCCACGTGTGTACAAAATTCGAAACCTCTATCGCATCAGGATGTAAGTGAAAAATAAGTTATAAGATTTCCTCTTAAAAACCATGTGCCAAATCAAATGAAATAAAAGTCTTTAAAAAGAGTGAACATAATTTATTGTGCTTTTTATTTGTGAAGATCCGTCTTCAAAATCACAAAAATTTTTTATAAAATAATTTTGACATTGCAAATCTTTGGAAAATTATAGTTAAATTAGAATATAGGATAACTGAGCTGTTAGAAATCGCAGTAGTTTTCTTTATAGACCCATTATTGCTAGAAATACGCCTTCCCGAGGTCGGAAACTCTTATCCGGATTTCCTCGAAATTCTTAAAAGCCACATATCTTTGTTTCTCTGTCAGAGCTGCCGGTGACATTATCTAACAATAATGAAGCGTAGTTCCAAGCGTGGCATGAAATCCGTTTTCGTGTTATCAGATTTCGAAAGACTCTCCTCCTAATTCAAACTTCAAAGCAACGAACTTAGCCGGCTCTATTGTTAACTTCTAGTTTTAGATTTTTGAATTTAAGTTTAGGATATTGTAGAAATGTAGAAGCGTTTCAAAGAGATGAACAGAAAATAGTTTGGGTTTTCAGATACCTCTAATGTGAAACGAAGGAATTCCTTTATCACAAAAGAGCTCTAAAGTAGGAAATTTTAATGAGATATGAATGATAACGAAATAACCTAATTTTCTATGAAACCATTGTCTAAATAGATGAATAATAACAATTTTTTATTGTATTGTAAAAATATGAAATAAAAATACTTTATATTAATTAAATTCTATTTTTATCTTACTTTAAAAATACTTTTAATACTTGTAAAAATATTTTTCGTTGTAATATGAAAAGAGTGATACGTTTTTTTTTTAAATTGAAGCTTTTAATATTTGAATTTTGACAAAAGCGGAACATTTAAGAACCTGACTACTTTTAAATATTATCAAATTACAGACATATCAGTCACCTTTGACTACCAGTTTATTCACCTAAATTCATGACTTTTTAGGCTGTTAAATGATTAAATTGGAATGCATTTAAAAATAAAATTTCACGTTGCTATTTGATATGGCTTAAAAACATGACTTTAATTGAATTAATTTACTGCAAATTAAATAGTTACAACATTACAAAAGAGAAACGAAAGTGAAAATCCTATTACGAAGCTAATAATTGCAGAAAAAAGCAGAAACTAATATTTTGCTGTTGGAGTTTGAATTTCACCACAACAGTTAAATACATTATAGATAGTGCATCATATATAATTAAAAATATATTATTAAGAGAAAAAAACAAAAGAAATGGAAATGATGCCATTAGAAGGATCGCTTTTGAATTTTAAAATAACACAAAGAACATTTGTTAGATAATTATTTTGAAAAATATGAACATCGATTTCCGTTGGCAAGTCATCGCGATTACTCATTATATCATGGCTAAACACTTTTTATTTGAAGCTGTTTCTTAATTTATTTTTTTTATCTTCACTTCTCTAACTGAATAGACTTCCTAATGACACAGTTAACCCTCTCCACGATAGTTCTAACATTAAATATTTTGTATTTCTGTTCGGAACACAAGATTCAATGAATCTGTTAAAATATTCAGTAAAGCAATCTAAAGTCCAGATGATAGCGTGTTTACATTTGTCTTAGTAGAAGAAGCGATAACAGCCATTTCTGTAACACATACGTTAGCGTTTTATATACATAGATAGTAGTGGATTTCCAACTACATATAGAATGCAGTTGCCTAAATCGCCGACCTGGGGTTGAAGATAGTAAGGTCGATTAAGAAGACGTAATTAGCTTGGTTATCAAATTAATAATTTTGTAAATTATAAAATATTAGAATAATACTAACACTTTGTTAAGTATAATTAGTCAGTCTTTTTTGTTTTGTTTTTGTTTTTGCGTTTACTTAGTTGTTACAACATTTATAAACACAGATTTTTTTTTTATGTGCAAATGTGATTTCGAGCCATCGTGAATCAAACAAATACATAAAAACACAAAATATTTAAAATAGAAAATTTAACCTAAAATAAATCATTCCCAAGATATTAAAAACGTTTAAACATGAAACTAAATAGACCGATTCATTAAAGGCCAAAATTCCTAATAAGCACTATATAGAGCCACCACCAATAAGATACACACTATGTACTTGATTCAGTCTAACTCTTCATGCAATAGAGCTGAAATTTTTTGCATGTATTCAAATTCCAATTTTTTTATTTAAAGATCAACTATATTTTTAAAATCTTATAGTAAATGATCAACTTCAATTTTTAAGTTATGGTAAAAATACAAAAAAACAAATATTTTAATATTATGAACAAATTAATATTAATAATTAAATATTATGAACTAATCCACAAACAAACATTTTATTCAAAATATCCCATAGCGAATGGAAAGCTAAAATGCATGCTTATTATTCTTCAATAATTTTTAATTTTTTTAAAGCTTAAATTAATTTTAATTTTATTTATTTTTGTTCAAAAGAATAATTAAGAATTTTGAAAGAAATTGGCAATAAACATTAGTTTTAAATTGTTACCACAAAAATAGTGCTTACTCTTCAGAAAAGCAACGTATTGATTCTTAATGCAAAGTTTTCAGATTATACGGAGATTTTCTATATATAAGATTTCATCATATTTTAGATTCAATAACGATATAAAGATGGTACATTTTATTTTATTACAAAGATTTGATAGTCTTTTAAATAATAACACTTCAAATAATAAAAAAAACAACTCAAACTATGTCGACAAAAATTTTGCTGGAAATTTTGATATGTTTGTTACTTAAATTTGCATTTAATTAAGAACTGAGAAAACATCTAAAAAATCATCTAATTTCTTACTTACTCCAAAATATGCAATTCCGATTTCATTTATCCGATTTTTTTTTCTGTTATAATGTTTCGATTACATTTTTTTCTTTATTCATAGAAAAACTCTTTAAAATGAATGAATATTTGTATTTAAAAGAAGTTCAAGTGAATATTTTAGTTATTCTTAAGTAAAATATCATTGGTGTTTCTTGTTATTTTTACATTTATTTAATATTGCATTTAGTAAAGATGTGTTTAAGAAAGGAATCAATTCCGATTTTAGGTTAATTTCATTTAAAATTGTCACTACTTATTTATATTATAAATAAAACTCCAAGTTTAAAAGAATATCGTGAAAGATTGATAGAATTGGAAATGGTAGTCATAAAAAATCATGCAACTATTCTCCGATATAATTTTATCCTTTTTTTTCTTTCCTGGTTTAAGTGAAATAAAAATGTTGTTTAATAATTCTAAATTGACAGTTTACAAAAGGGACATTTTGTATAAAAATTAATTAAAAACCATCTTTTAGTTGTAGAGAAAAATAAACTTTTATAAAGTTTAATAATTACACTAATGCAAAAATATTATCGTTATAATTTATTACTAACTTACAATCTAGAGAAAAGTTATGTTATAACTTGCCTATACTGAGATGGCGCTGATGCAAGAGGAAGGGTTTCTGCGATTGTTGTAATATATTCAAATAATTAATCTCTACTATCTTAGATTTCATCATGAATTAAAAAAAATAGGCTACGTTTTTGCATTCTATATTTCGAATCAATACTTCCGCTAAAGTGGAATTATTCTGCCAGAATCAAATCAAATTAATTATTTAGATGGATTAATTTGAATATTCCTGTCCTAAAATCCTTTCCAACTATATGCAACACTGAAATCTAATTTATGTCAAGTCTAAAATTAAAATTAGTAATATTCATATCGAAAATCCGTAGAAAGAAAATTAAATTGCACATTTAAAAACTCAAATTGACGTACCTCTGATGTTAATGTAAAACAATTTCTTTTACTTCACAGAATGAATTTGAAAATTACCGGATAAATTCAATACTAATTTACATAATAACCCTAACTTAGACAGACAAGGAGGCACTTAAAAAAATTAGAAAATACATCTCCGAATTAAAAGGACGCCGAGTTATTACTTATTCTCTAGCAAAAATAACTAAACATTCTACACTCAATTTTAAAAAAAATACTATAACTCTACCCTCTTTCAATGCGTCTTACTGTTATAACAATCCACTTAGGCAGTGAATATGAATAGGGTATGGAAATTTTTACAATCCCGCAATTTAATCTAAACGCACAGAAAGAACACAAGCCTTTTCAAGTCAGTCCTATTCGGATCCATGATTAGCAAAATAACCAATTAATTTGTTTTTTTTTAGTATGGGCGTAATAAAATATTTTTATCTTCTGAAAAAAATATATACGTGTCTATAAAAACTTTACATTTTTGAAGGATAAACCACGACGTCCGTTTCCAAAGAATCCAATCACACGTAAACATCAGTGGTAATGAGGTCGCTAAAAGATTGGCCAAAGAGGGTAGTGAGAATGAAACTGCCCCTGGCTCTTCATTTACTTATTAAGTACTATATTCAATGAAAGAAATAAACAAATTTAATATGGCGTATTCCACCTGCGCAAAAATGATACACGGAAAAACCCCTGGCGCTTTGCTGGAAATCAAACGTGATCGTGGCTCCCAGACGTTTCTGGCTAGACTAAAAATGGGCCATCTTAAATGTCTTTTCTTTGAAAGTGGCAGTAAAACCCATTCAATTTGTAAAATATGCTGTGACCCTCCAGCTTTACCGGAAAACATTCTGGGTTGCATAGGACTTTCTAAGGGAGACTTAATATCCGATCCCCTTATTATTTTGGATTTTTGGACGGTCAAAAACATGACGGTGCTGATCTGACATATTTCAGTTCTTTTGAGGATAAGCAACAACAACAGCAATATTTTTGAAGAAATAAATTTTACATTTGTAAATATTAAAGATTTTTCTCTTTTGTCAGCCCTTCGATAAGAAGATATTATTCCAATACATCAGTGACATATATTATATATATATATATATATATATATATATATATTCCTCGGAGGTTATCTATCCAGGTATTAAACATGTAGTGATACATTTAATACCAGGTATTAAACATGTAGTGATACATACATGTACCTTTCACTTTACGGAATGTAATTCTCTTCATTTCGCCTAGTGCAGAGGAATGATAAAGATGAGTTTTTTTGTGTCTAAATAAAACAGCCTCTAGGAAAGGATGCATTATGAACAGTAATCTAATAAGTATAGCATTTTCATTTGTCCGTAACAAAAGGCTTATTTGTTATTATTATTTTGCTTTAGTTTATATCGCATTTTTATTGTTACTAATCCATTAAAAAATAAAAATCGAATACATTTGATTTAACGTATGCATTTCATTATCATTTACAAATTAATGAGAAATTTATAACAAAAAGTTGTTTTAAAGTAATTAAAAATAAAAGGATCTAACGAATTCACTTATTAACCACCATTATCCTTCTCTGTTTGCCTTTTCAGTCACATCTGTTATTATTTATTTATTAGAACAAATAAAATAAGTGTGTCTTGATTTAAAAGAATTGTTTCATAACAAGTTATAGATTAATATTAAATTAAATTTTATTTTAAGATGTTTGAAACCAGCTAGGAATATATTTCTCGAGAGAGATATATTCAAAAATTTTCCTGACGGCAATTTTCCAAGTTTGTTTACTTCAGAAAAGAACAACAATTTAAACTCAAGTGAAATAAACTAAAAAAAACCTTCTTATTAGGAGCAGCGTGGATGAAGCAATATCTATTTTGCATGGCAAGGAACATAACTCTTTTCAGAGAAAAAGGAAGAAAATATAGAAACCTCACTCGTGCATCTGAGGAAAGGCCAACAGTTGTCAAGAATAATATCGATCCGTTGGCAACAGTTGGCAATGGACAGAGATCGCTTCATTTTTACCAACAATCCTTTTTTCCTTGTCAGAATTTCAGAGGATTCGCTGGGCAATCTCTTTCTTCACAGAAAGATATATGCAGATTGCTTTAGACTCACATAAAAATATTTATTTTTAGTCATTCGACATTCATTCCATATTTATACCTCTGGCCCAAATTTTTCTTGACATAAATGTTTTGTTTTCGCCGATTTATTTTTTGCTTAATTTACAAAGGAGTTGAGAATGTTTTGCTAATATTTTGTAACATTCAATAATTGATGGAATAGGTCGTTGTAATACCCTACATGGAAAAGAAGAATTAGTGGCATCAGAATTTTATAATTTGTTTCATCAGACAACTTGCATACATATGCTCAAAACTCTGGCCATTCTAATTCTTCTCCTTATATAAAATGAAAATGATTTTACTTTATGAATTATAATCCTATTTTGGCATCATCATTAGTGTAACAGTCATTCTGCAATAAGGAATCGGTGCGAAGTAAGATTTGCATGAATAATCGGATTTCATTTGGCATTTCCAACATGTTCGGTGAAACAGAAAAAAAAAAAAACATCTGACTATATTAATAAAATACCGTTCCTTAAATCTTTGTTATTTTATTATAAAATTAATATTATGTAAATATGTAAATACATTTTTCAAACTCTAAATCATAATGATATTAATCCAAAAATAAAGCAACAAACTGAAAAATTTGGATAAATTATAAGCAATTTTAAGAAAGTCATACAAAGTTCTAGAAATCTGAATTCTTTAAAAATAAAAGCAAGCTGCATTGGGTCACATTATGCAAAAAAAAAACGCGCTGCTACTGCTTTATGGAAATATGATGTAGCTTAAAATCTGTTATTTAGTAGCGAACTATAATTCAATGAATAGTGATATATTGACACTGTTCATTGTGTCAGTGAACACATTTCAAGGCAGGTAACATAAAAATATGTCAATAATTATCATAATTATGTTATAAACCTCTAAGGTAGCTAGGAGCAAGTCAGCAAAAACTGGAAGTTACAAGATGGCTAAATAGTGTTTGTTCTGTGGTAGAACTACTGGTTCAACTTTTTGAATAGGTCAAGAGTTACTTTTCAGATAACGGGTACTTGTAATCTAGTACTAATTACAGCATGACTATTATTTCACCTCATCTTAGATTCGCGTTTATTTCTGCTACAGGAAAGACATTATACAGACAATACATCAGGGAGCTTTTGAATTTAGCATTTTTTTTTAAATGTAAACTGTATTGAAAGACAGTGAAGGAGTTTTTTTGTTCCTTGTTGAGTCAATCTTAGCTTTAAAGATGGATTCTAGTTTACTTAAAGCGGGAGGTTAGCAATCGTCTAATAAAGGGAAAAGAATATCTAAGAATGATGTAGTGTTCCAGCATCGAGAGGAGCATCGTTTGTTAGACACAGACTTCTATTTGTTGCAACATAGAATTTCTAATGTTCAAAAAGTACAGAGACGACATATTGGGCCCTATTGTACGAATATTGATGTAAAAATTGGATTACATTCATTTTGAAAGCAGGTAATGCTTTCAAAATCAAGATATTATCTCTCTAAAGCAGTTTGTTTGCTTTTTGTACTAATTTTTAGAGAAGAATTTAAAATCCCAATGGAATGCATAATATGTGGCGAGTGCTTTTGGGAGGTGAATTGCTGGCCTCTAATCCTCTCCACACACCTACATAAGCTTAGAATTTCATTTCTTTTTATATCGAAATAAAGACAGCCATTCAACAACTTACACATTATATTTCATAATTTTTTTTAAATATTTCTGTAAAGTTGATGAGATTTTTATGATGGTAAAAGCATAAAAAGAAATCTGTTTAAGAATGTGTGCTAATTCAAAAATCATTTCGCCCCTGAAAAAAATAATAACTGTAATAATTTTTAATATATATTTTGTTATGTATCAAAACTTAAACTTTATTACTGTAAGAAAATCGCATCATAAATAACATACATAATTAAATTTTAAAGCATTTAAATGCAAACAAATTATAAAGAAAATCTTTATGTGATATGGCCAAAAATTTTAATACTTCTAAATCTTATAATAGGTTAATCGATTAATCCAATCTATACTTATAATAAAGCTCAATGTGTGTGTGTATTGGCGCTCTACAGACCAGACCATTCAACCTACAGCTACCAAATTTGGCACGTGTATACCTTGGAGACCGGGAATGTGCACCTGGGGGTTATTTTTTCGAATTTTTAATTAGAATTTTATTTATTTAAAAATTAAGCGAAATTTTGACGTGTTTCTGCTATAACTGCTGAAAATATTACCACACAAAAAAGATTTTTACATGAAGTTAAAGATAAAAAATTTATCTTTTAAATGTTACTACTGTTTTAATCTTAAAATTAAATTTCTATTTTTAATGAATTTTTAAATAAATATTTTAACTATGTTTTTCAATAATTTTTTTCGTCAAAAATAAAAATGAGGATTAAGCACGTTTCGCATTCATGAGAAAAAAATAGCTTTTTTCAAAGTGTTGCCATCACATTGATTAAAGCTCTAACTGAAAATAAATTAAATCTTTTTGGAAATGAAATCTGCAAAAATATAATTTTCGGCAAATGTCTGTAGGAAATGAAACAAATATGAAATATTATTTTTTCTAAAAAATAAATTCAAGAAAAATTATTTTATTATCTTTTACACTCTCTATACAGGGTGTTTATTCAGTCCCGGATCCATTTTGATATTTAATGACTCATAAAATAATGAAGATGTAAACAAACTTATGGCATTTATTGATGGAATAACTCATATATTTTCCTTTTCAGGTTTGAATATTTTTACTTTTGTAAATATCGTCTGAGCGTGTTTTTAATTTCAGATAATTTCATTTTCCAGTCTAAATATCTGTACTTTTCTAAATATCGTCTGCTTATTAATTGCATTTTTCTCTCTTTTGTTTTTGGCAACTATTGAAATGTTATGTTTACTTTTGATGTGTTTGTTCTATGTAGTACTTTTGTATGTGATGTTTTATTCAATCGGATATTAAGGAGAATGCATACACCACAAGAGAAAGCACAGATTTTATGGTGGTCATAGAGTTAATTTCCAATCAACTAAATCACTGACTTTTAAGAGCTAATTTCAAATCACTTAGTTTGACTGATTTATGAAGATTTGAATATCACTATTCAATAAAAAAAGGATAATTTTAGATTTTCCATCGATCGTTTCAAAAAAAATCAGCAAGCAAGTTTCTCAAGATTAATTGGCCTAAGATTATGAAAATGTTGAATTTTTCGAAATTTTTACCATTCAAAACTTCATAAATAAGTCTCAGTTGATCGTGGAAAACATTCATTTATTTAAAATTTGGTGTGTCCATAATATTTCTCAGAATATGATACCTTACTGCATTAAATTTAGACTTCATAATTTTTGAAATATATTTATAAGCAGGAACAAAATATTATTATTGATTTCATTTCAATCCTTTTGAAAGTAAAACTAAAAACTGAATTTTATACTGAATCTCAGAAATTTTTGTTGAACTATTGTTTGAGATATCACATAAACTATGAAAAATATTTTGTAGTTAACATAAGACTTAAATACCGAGCGATTCTGTTTGCAATACTCATATTCAATAATAATAATAATTAATAAATAACAATAAAGATGATAAATAAATTAAACGCTTGGTTTTATTAAAAAATATCTTAATATTAATTGCAATTTCGTCGTTTACATTTTTAATTAAAGTTGAAGTTTTACCGGAAATGGCAACAAATTAGCAAAATATATATAGTAAATTAAACGAAACGATCTAAACAATATAAGTTTGGTATGACTATCAAAATTTGAAGATTAAAAATGTTTTATTTGAGAATCCTTTAAGAGACCAGTTACTTAAAATATTTAATTGAAAATTGTAGCGAGCGGTAATACTGGTGAACCGGCTGGTCGCCAAAGGCGGCTAGTAATATAATATAGTAAGCAATAATGTTTGCTAAAATCTGAATAGTTGAGGCAATATAAGTAACAAAGGGCAAGTTTAAAAATAAATGTTCTAAATCAAATACTATACTATTGTGTATTAATATAAAAGAAAATATTCATTAATTTAATCTTTTATACTCATTAATATTGAATATAATGATAATTACAGGAATATAATGATATCCAGGCAATCCATGTGATTTTATAGGAACGTAAAAATTGTAATTATTTCATTTATTTACTTGATATTCTATAATATATTGTTAAATTTAATTCTTTCCAGAGAGACTGGAAATCGATATTAATATACCCAGGTGCTTTAAATAGAAATCGCATGAAAATTGATTGGCTCGAATTTTTAGAAAAGCGGTTAAATCAGAAATACATAGTTAACAATAATTATGTAATTAACAAGAATTTTATTAATTAGTAATAAAATATTCCAAAATTTATTTAATCAGAACGTGAAAAGCATCAGCATTTCGATACGAATTTCATCTCTTGATTCATTCATTCCATCCATTACACGACATGATTTCACCACAATTAGTTACGGTGAAACTCTTTTCCAAGCAAAGATGCCCAATTCCTGTTCATGAAATCTAATCCGCAAAGTCTGAAGTACCTGAAGCTTGAAAAGACACCTCTTCAGAGAGATATATGAAACTATAAGAGGAGGATTACCTGAGAGGCGGGGAAATTTTTTTCTGAATTTTCTGGATAAAGGGACGCGAGTGCAAAGGAATCCTTTGCCATTATTTATAATGCCGAAAAGAAGAAAAGTGAGTTGCCGCATTTAATAGCGGTTAGCATGGATTATGTTAGTTATTTCCTTGATTCTTTTATGAATCTTCGTCGTAAAGTTAATGTCATTTTCATTTTCATTTCTATTTTTTTTTTTTGAATTTGTATAACTGTATAATTAACAGCAGATAGTGTTATTCTTCTTATATTTAAATCATTAATCCTCTTAAAGAAATTAAGTTCATGTAGCGCCAAGTAATTAATATTATTTTGAAAAGAAGAAATATTTAAAATAAAAAAATATATATAACAATATAGTTTATCGATGGTTAGTGATGTATGAATAAAAACTTTATGTGATAACTATACAGATTGACGAATTAATAAATTAATAGAACTTCTCTTATTTTCTCATTTTGAAAGGGATTAAATTTATGTGAGTTGAGATTTCGTAACTCGAAAAAAATCTTATCAAATAAATTAACATAAAGGAATAAAAAAAAATTATCAGCGATATTATGTAAAAAGGATCAACTTCAGAAAATTTTAGAAGTTGCATGTGCTTTAGTTTTTTTAAATTATATATATATATATATATATATTATATTTTAGCTTTGATGCTAGATTTTGAGCTTTCTTTTTGTTTTATCTTTTAAAATAAATAAAACTATTTTCCAAAATTACATTTTCTCCGTGTTTCATTGATGGAGGTGGATTAAATGAATCACTTGAAGCCAGGCCTAGAATTAAAATTACGAAAAGGCGTAAAGACTTGAATTTCCTTGAGACTTTCATTTCCTAAAATAGGTTGAAGTACTTGGAGGAATAAGATTTGAAGGTGACGTGCCATTAATTACAATTTTTTTTCAATAGTCTGCAAATTAAATATTCTTTCAATTTTTTCCGGAGATTTCAGCCACGAACCAGGAAAATTGTTGAATGATTTTGGCAGAGTACAATCATTGGAACGGCACAATGCGCTTTGTAAACTCTTATATCTTCTTAACGAATGTATCAAGGTAATAGAACGAGAACAGCGAAAGTATACACACATAATGGGAAACTCCAAAACTCATCTTAAAACCCCTTACCCATTTTAAAAATCTAAACACTCGAGCTCAACTTTCAAGTAACGCAAGTCAATCTAGTTCTGTGCCATCGAGTACATCATAATATGTATGAAGATGAAAAAATTGCACATATGAGGAAAATGGTTGCTGAAATTGTCTAGCAAATTTTATTATCTAAAAATGGAACAACAGCATTCGGATTTATTGAATGTCTAATATCAGAATATGGGGCAATAATGACGACACACACACACACACACAAATCAAAGTTTACCAAGTGTTGTTACTATAAAGAACAATCATGATCTTTTTCCAATGAACATTAAATTGTGGGCGAAAAAATAAATTCATTTATACCATCCTTCACTCCTACCGCTAAACTTTACTTTGATTCATTAGAATATGATGCAAAGAATGGAGCTCTGAAGATATTCGCACTCACATCGAAGCGCTCTGCGAATATGGATTGAGAAACTGCAAACCTACCTGAAGATCATTCGTGTCTCTTTCTTGCGCCGCTGCATCTCTTCGCCAAATAAAAAGTAGGTCTTCTGGTTCAATTAAATTGATTTATACTTATTGTGCAGAGACCATCTTGAGACAAGAATGGCGTTTGGAAGACTGAAGATGAAAGGCCAGTTTGTTTTCACCTTTGTCGGCCAGGTTATGTACATCGATATAAAGACATCAAATAGAAAGGGAAAGACATCAAACAGTTCATTTTTAAAAGTAATCCTGAGTTAATTCGAAACATGACGAAGAAAAGGGAGCTCAGATCGCCCATTTCGAAGTATACTTTCCTCAATTCGCAGTTGAATTCAGCGTATAACCCCTTTATTGGACATCTGTCTAGTAGACATAGGAGTTTTCCGTAGCTGTACCAAGAATAGAATTCATCAAAAATGACTACTTTTTGATTGTTTTATCCATCCCATAATTGACCGTGTGGTTTCCAGTAAATGTCATCAATATCGTAATTGTAATGAATCTGACCTGTTTTACCGATTCCAGTTGGTCTAACATGAATCACACATGCTATTACATGATCTCTAGGTTGTTGCTTAAGTCCATGATACTCTTGAATGAAAGCGTGAATCTGCAATTTAATTTAAAATTGTCTCTTATAAGTAAGCTTACTCATTTATGGTAAGTAAGTGTGCAATGTGAGCATGGATGTTCTATTTCTTGAAATAAGTCACCTTCGCCTTATAAATGTCTTAGCCGTTCCCCTTCCAAAGAAATGGGAAATTAAGTGAAGCATCCTCCAACGAAGAATAGACCAACTGTGTTATCACCCAAATTGACGGAAATAAAATCAAAATAATGAAGGAAGAAACATAAATTGCCTAATCTTAAGCCAACACAAGTATTTCTTTATAAACGTGTGGCGGGACATTTTTAGAAATTTTTTGGTTAGTCCAATTTTTTAAAAATGTTGAAAAGTTGCCAATATATTTAATTTTGATTTTCATTATTTCTGAACTAAGGGATGAATTAACTTTGGCAATGACGCTCTGTAGATATTTGATGACAAACCTAAAAAGCCCACCCTTAAGTTACAAGTGATGAACTCGAACACATATACACAAACATATGCAGCTTTATAGAAGTGTGGAAGAATACTTTAATATTTTCTATTTCCCTTTTAATAATCTTTTGAAATATGTGTATTATGCTTGAAGGATGCTATGAAACGATTCGTTCAAATATTAGTGAAAGATAGAGAAAAATAGTTCAAGTTAATAAATTTGCCTTTTAAATTCCAGAAGATTTTACTGATATAAACATAAACATTGTGTCCTTATAGATAAGCTTACCATAAGTCACTTAATGATTTTTTTTTTTTTTTACTTTAAGGACGATATAAAAATTCAATTTTTTAACGATTTATTTTTACAATCCACAGAATCCAACTTAATTCTATACATTATCAACATGTATTGAATCTAAGAAGCCATTATTATTACATATTTCGCAGTTGCAAAAATATTTGTATGTACTTATTACGATTTTATACAATACGCATCCTTTGACTTCCTAAAATTAATGATAATATCCTTTTAATATAATTTATAAATTTAAAAAAAATGTTTTCAAAATATTCATATGAAACCTTTCTTCTTTATAACTGAAAATAAGATTTCTAAAAATTTATACAACATATAAATTACATGCTTATTTATTAGGTAACATAATTTTGAATATTTTATAGTTAATTAACTACGAAAGCATATTTGAAAAGTGGTCTTAATATATTTAGATCTGCTATAGAGTAGACAAAATACTTAAATTCAATCATACATAGAGTTGCAATTAATATTATATTATATATATATATATTGCTAAATAAATTTAAGTCAATAACGAACCTATTTAGATTAATTTTACGAAAAATAAAATTTACGCTGTCATCTTTTAGTTCGACTTAATGTGGGTACCTATGGAAACACCATAATCCCTTCTTAATAACCAATTATTGCCTTAATAATGCATTATCTGTTCATTAACACGCACCCATCGATCATTGATATGGCCTGGAGCATGACACTTGTGCAAATAAACATTGGAATATGAATTAAACTCCTCTAATTATGTGGGATTGCGGAGGACACACTGATGGCTATTATTATTATTAAATATGCATTTTAGAGGAATTCCTGGTAATGATATCACACATGTAAACTTAACTCGAGAGATATATTTAAGATAACGTCAGCTGTTAAACTAATTAGGGTTAGATAAATATTTAAAAAATTGGAAGTTAATCGTTTGGGAGATACGAAATACTATAATACAATAAATTAAAATAATTTTTAATCGGTACAACTGTAAATTTTTTATCTATATATTGAAGATAATACGAAAAAATATCTCATCTTATATAACAAATTAAGCCTGATTCTTACCCTATGGAGAATTCTTCATGGAAATACAAAGAATCCTTTTAATTCTATGTCTAAGTAAGTTTGAAGTGTCTCCATGGGTTGTTAGTTAAAAATTCATCAGCTAATTATAAAAGAATGATCATAATTAAAGCGCAGATGTTTAAAGGTGAACAATTAAAACGGTTGTAAATTTATTTCAGTATTTAAATATCTATTCAATGTTAATCAACATTATATCATGTAACTTTTTTAGTTTTTTTATACCTGATTTATTGTTTAAATTTAGCCTACAGTGGCATTTTTGCGTTTGGTAATGAAGATATATGAAGAAAGAAAAAAATAAAAACAGTTACAATCTCCTAAATAGTAATGGTAAGAAATATTGTTGCTATTATTCTAGATCTTTTTTTGCAATTGAACTCTAAACACCTGTACTTTATTATTTTTCCTTCATGTTCTCCATATCATGAAGAAACTTCATGTAATTCATTATTTAATAATTAATTATTATTAATCATTATTTATTTAAGTTTCGTTACGTAAAAATAATAATTCCTTTAATTAATAAAATAAAATATCAGCATTCTGACAATAACTTAAAACTCTTAAACATTTGTTTACATTACTAAGAAATTGTCATTTCTGAAATAAATGTAACTTTTTTTTTGCAAAATGTATTCTTGTTTACGTTTCGGCTTTAATGGTATTACGAATTCTGGGTGATTTTGTATAGAATTTCTTATATAATGCACTTTAAATCGGCACTACATTACATATCTTATTGAATCGCATTCATTCGAATTATCTACACGGTTCGTTATAAATATTCTCTAAAAGCCATGAATCAAAATATTACAGTATGTTCTTTTATATCATAATTCCTCTGTTAAAAAATTACCTTTATTTTCGAAATCCACAGAATTTTCTACATTAATACAAGTAATTTTTTGATCTTCCGCTTTTGTAAGAGCAGCTAAGAAAAGAAACAGAATCATATATTTTCCTTTTTCTTTGCTACCAAACAATACATATCGTTTACAGTCGTCGTTTAGATAACTTTGTTCGGATCTTGACAGCAAAAAAGAATGCATAGTAGGTACAAGCAGATGGTTTGGAAGGACGGAATGCAGCGATGAAGATCAAATCGATCGGGATCCAACGGCGCTATAAGTCATGCCCCTCTTTCCTGGCCTGCCATAATGGCCCGCCACCCATGGACTTATCGAAATGATGCGCCATCATTTCACGTTATCCTTTATAATGGCACGCATTCAGGGTTCACCGCTTTCCAGTTCTTCACTGCTCTGCGAATGCTGGTATTTTAGCAGTTGAGCATCAAGAGCCCCAGGCAAAAAGGAGAATAAGTGATCGGAAGGAGAAGAGATCCAGCACTTTCTGGGGAAAATAATTTTCCCATCGGGAAAAATGCATGCATATTGGATAGCATTCCCTCGATAAATAAAAATATTCCCTTGAAGTTTGACATATTAATGTCCCGTTATCGAAATCGGATTTGGATCATCGATAATTTAGTACAGCATGTTTTAGCAGCGGATATAAAAAGGGTATAAATAAAGAATAAGATGCTTTTATTTTATATTTCCTTGATGAAAGTATTTGTTTTATATCATATAATAAATGGTTTTTCGTGTGCACAACATAGTTTAGCTAAATTTTCAGATTTTTGTTTCAGATTCGATTATTTGAATGAAAAATGAGAAATAATACTACATCTTTGGATTCAAAAGCCATTGTTTAGCTTGAAAGAAATTGTAAAGATCGTATTGAAACTAGAATTCGAAAACTCTCTGCTTTACAAATTTAATGATAAAATGAAATGAAAGAAATTTTGAATGAATTATGAGTTATAATGACTTTGAACACATATATGTTATTAAAAAATAAACACAGCTTAATTTGCTTTCTTATTCGGCCTGAATTAGGAATTTGTATTTACAAATTTTTTAAAAGTATCCTTTTAATCATAAAAAATTCATAGCGGTTTTTTTTCAATTTTTTTACAGTAGATTTACTATTGTATGACTGTTTAGATTTATTACTGTTTCTGTTCAGCGTTCTTCTCGCACAATTAGTTCATAAGTATATTTTTACACAACATCGAAATCATGGATTTCGAAAAGCCATGCTTTAAAAATACAACCAATGATTTTGTTCAAAGGTGTCCAAATGCCTTTTTATAGGCAAATCACCTCTACAGTTTTGTTTAAATAAAGCCCAACGACAAATATTTGGAAAAAAAAA
>JAPMOR010031546.1:0-24125 GCA_026543865.1 Argiope aurantia | reverse complement strand
TTTTTTATAAACTGCTTTGATAAAATCTATAAATTGGTAAGCTTCAAAAGACTTTAAATACTACAGATTATTTTTTAAAAATTTATTTGCTCATTATCAGCAAAATTCAACGAAACACGGCGGTTATTTCTAAAGGTTCACTCCGATTGAAAAGCAGAGAGTTACAAGAGAGTGAAGTCAAAAGAGATATCAGGTAGGAAATCACAGTCTTAGACAGGTGTGATAGTAAATTTACAAATTATTAAAAATACTTCCATTCCAAAATAATAAAACATAAATTTTTATATTAAACTTTATGGGATAGTCAAGTAGAAAATTCAACTATCAAGTAGAAAACTCAACGTATCTATAGTAACTAAGAAGGAAAATTAGGTCTGAGGCTCCTTTCAACCGCCTATGGAGAATTTAGACCTCGCTGGGCCGTACCGGCTTGTTGGTAAGCCCTAGGCTTCGGAACTGGAGTGTTTCAGATTCGAGACAGGATTCTACCAAAGAACCGCCATGTAAGCAGTTCTGGTTCACGTTAAATCCGTCGTGGCCACACGTCCTCACGCTGGTGTAGTGTGATGTGGAAGTTTGGAAAGTAGCTCAGGTGTCCTCCTCGTCATCTGACAGTGGTTCAAAATTACGAAGTTTATCCCAAAATAGCCCAAATGTTGCTTTAAAACAGGACATTAATTAAAGTAAACTGGGTCCGTTATTTCTCTCTAACTATCAAATTACGCATGGCACATGAAGTTTATGATTATGACAGGCGATTTAAATGATCAACTGACTCATCCGAGTAGAGTAAGTTATTTTCAAAAGTAAGAATGATATTGCTTCTATTGATGCAACTTTGTAATAAACAATAAGCAAAAGTATAAATTATTTTTGAAGGTCACATGCAAGACAAAGGTAAATTTAAATGCGTTTTATATAATTTGTATTATTTTTTTAAAAAAAAACATTATTTTATTAAGTTTTAATTTATTTGTTATATTTATTTTTCCATTCCTTTCACAGTTTCATAAATATTTACTATGCAGAAAACTTCCACAAACAGCTATTAATAAATAATTTCACTCATAGATTATTTTCTTCCAAGAATACTAATGATTACTTTAGATCAAAGCAAATTTAATCAACTGCTCTTAAAATGTTAGTATACATGACATTCTATAGCGATATCTTTCAATCAGGAAAATCCATAACATTCTTAAGAAGATGCCTCTCTTTGGGAAACGATCTTCGTTCAACATCAACAATCAAGGAATCCATGTCAGTGCATTGAACGTTATTCGAGTGTAACCAATACTCGACAAAAATTTATGTCGGTTGTCGCGTCAGGCATCTTCACAAACTGCTGAATCAGCGGAAAATAAACCTTGAATTGATCTCTTTCGCCAATATTTTTTTCCTAGTCGCATACATTGGGATTTTCCAAAGAGATTTGTTATCAGCGAAATGTAAAATGTTTGGCACATCAGTCCAAAGAATCCTTAGTAAATTCCGAAGGAAAAAAAAAGAAACTATGACATTCTCGTTGAATTCCTATAACGCGAAAAATTGTAAACATTTCATCGGAAAAGCCCCGACAGTATCCAAATCCAATTTCGAAAGATCAACAGAAACCATTTTCGAAAAATGGATCCTTTGTTGGCAATAATATTGAATAGATAGAACTGTTACAAACTATTTCATGAAATCTCAATGCATCATAATTCGTAGGATAATATTTTTCTTTGGATAATATTTTAAGAATGACGCATATAAACTAGATGCTTTTCACCTCTGATTGTCTAAGATGTTGTTTCGCATACTGAATGAAAAGCGTTAAAGCAAAGTCTGTCGTGATCGAAAAAGGAAAGTATTATGTATTTATTTTTCAGTCTTAGTTGGTGAACACCTTTACTTAACATTATATACTACGTTCTAATCGATTTTCCTCTCGGTTACTCACGTGCTAATCTGACATTTCTTGTGTGTTCTCGATGATTTGATCAGTATGATCCCAGACATGTGCTACTAGACAGTGACTTTGATTAAAAAAAAAAAAAAAAATATGGTTTTCAAATTTCGCAACATTTATATTAATGCATTATAAATTTACGATTAAAAAATAGACAGTGGAATAACAAATCTCAGTTTTTAATATAATAAAAATAATAATGAATATTAAAATCATTTTTATGAACAATTTTATAGAATTTATATTTTAAATGAACATCATGTTTTTATGAACATTTCTATAGGATTTATATTTTAAATAAAAATCATGTTTTTATGAATATTTTTATAGGATTTTTATTTTAAATAGATCTTACAGGTATGCAATTTATTTTAGATCAAAACTCATCTCAGTTATCCAATGTGAAGAGAGAAAAAAACACATTTCTCTATTTAAATATAGCCGGTCCAATTCTTGAGCTTCTAGCCAATATCCGCCATGCAATTTTTTTTAACATGATATATTTCGTAAAATGTTGCAACAAATAATATTTTTCCTGCAGCTTAAGTCTTTGCGTAATATGATAACATAGCAGCTTCTAATGATGATTAATTTTTTGCACAAATTGCAAGAGGGATGATGACAATTTGGTTTTTCTTTTTCTTGTGATACAGTTATCTATTCGCCAGTGGTTAGTTCATATATTGTTTAACCCTACTTTTCTGTTCGCTTTTACTCTACATATGTAGCGTTTGGCTCTACGACCCGATTCAGAAAACTAAACTATCTTGCAATAAATGACAGGTGTCATTTGAGAAATGGTTTAAACAATAGTAACAGAAAAAATATCTCAAATTGAAACTTAACTTTATTTATAATTTGAGCGGTAATATCTTACATAAGATTTGAAAATATGATTTTTACAATTATAGCAAAATATGTAAGTTTTGTTGTCACTGCTTTATGGACAGAATTTGTACCTTGCACGTTTGGCACTCAATGAAGTATTCTTAGCTGATCCCGATGGGACGTTTTCTCTTTTTCTCAGTATTCGTTTCATTACTTTTATTGGATCATAACTTCTTGGTAAGCGTGGTCTTGCTTCAATGTGTAAGAAAATAAATGATTTTTTGAGTTCTTAAAAAATAGCCTTCGGTTAGTGAATTTGTTTAAGTACCATTCACTATCTATTGAAGTCCATAAATGAATGCATTGTACGCAGTAGTATCGTGCATGTTATATAATACTGTCATGAGCCAGATATTTGTTTTTCTTTTACAAGTGTATGTGTTTAAAAGTTGATCAAAGGTATCCACGGCCCTTTTAACTGAATTATAATCTAAGATCATTAAAGATTTTTTGTCAGGTCCATTGCTAACTTCTTTGTCATGATACAAAGTGCTCATAAGAATAACATTCTTGCTCTTTTTTTTGATGTAGTTGACAAATGTTGTGTCTTCTGCAAAATAAAATAATGAGCTGTGAACTTCATTATTTGGAATTTCTTCAAGAAATTTTTATTTATTTTTTCTAATGATGCCAAGCATAGTTATTTTCTATTTTAGAAAAAAGTTTTCCTAAGTTGCAAGATGTGAAAAAAAAATTTAACATGCGATATTGTGTCTCGAATACCCATAAGTAAGAGCAAACACTATTCGCATTCCCTAATTTTTCTCTGGCTTGGATTCTTGTTCTTTTCCAGTGTAAATTTCTGTTTTCAGTACATACGAAGTTTCACTGTGACATAAAGTCCATATTTTGATCCCATATTTAGATGACTTACTTGATATATACTATTGGAAAGGACACCGACCACCAATTCCTACAAATTTTTCATCTACAGTAATATTTTCATTCGGATTTTATAATTTTCGTAGAATTTCTATCTACTTTTCCCAGATATCTCGCACTGCAGCTAATTTATCCAAATTTCTTTTTTTTTTCTTGACGAGTCTTTATTATGTAAAGGAATAACTCTCGATATGGTGCAAAATGTTTCCAGTTTCTTTATCCCATAAGCGTTTTGTTGATTCTTCATATGATTTATAAACACCAGCTAACGAAAATATATATGCTCGAAAAGATTTAATTTCGGTATTTGTTTCCACTTTCTTCCATACACCTTTACTCCTTCAATATTAGGTATTTTTATGATTTAGTTTTCAATTGTAGAACTGAATACTACCTCAAATGCACTTTTTACGCCTGTTATCCTTGCCATTATCTTGTGATCTCTGGAGTAGTTTTTATCATAGTAGCAACTGTTGATTGAGACGATTGTGGCACTGGATACAATTTCCATTTTATTTCACGATTCTTGAACTGAATACTCTCTTTATAATTCATTTGTCGAATATCGGTATCAAAATCATTGTCAGAACTTTCTATTTCAATACTTTCACATCATTTTCATACTCGGATACTTCTTCGCTGTCAGAAGCTTCTATTAGTTTAGTTATATCAGCGGGACTGAAATTTATGCAATTCGCCATTTTTTCTCTCACATTCACAGGCATAATTCTTTTACAGTCTATCAGAAAGTGAAATGCAGAAGAAAGAAGAAATAAAAAAAATAAAAATAAAAAACGTTGCGATAACAGCAAATAGTTTGGCCCCCTACTAATCGTATCATCTTTCTGACCTTGTCTGCTCTCGCTTGTCATGTGACCAAGCACATCAATGAAACAGGTTTCGAAGACGAATAAATTAGAGAGATTGTTATTCTTTCATTTTGAATTATTCCAAACAAAAGTGAACATGCATGTGTAATTTTGTTTTTATTTTTTTGCATTGGGTCATACAGCCCCGAACATTACATTTGTTATAAATTGAAATTATTTCTTCGAAATACAAATAAATATAAATACCTCTAGGAGTACACATTTATATTATTTACCGCCAATGTCAAGAAGTTTCATGAAAATATATCTGTTATATACTTTTTTTTATGAACGTATAAATTTTATTTTCTGTCATATAGACCCGAATAAAACAGCAGGGTTTAAAAAGTGCCTTTAAAATTTTTAAAATGCAATTTGTTTACGATTTAATTTACATTTGAAATATTGATTTCGGTGTTGAAATTTTTCCTGCACAGAATTCTGTATTCTCAAATGCTTTACTAGCATTAAAACATTATTCCTCTATCGAGTAGTATCACTCAAGTTTAACAAGAGGAAGTATTCTTCTTGTTAGTGTAGCGATGGCAAGTGCGATGTTAGCGTAGCGCCTGTGGAGCGGCACATTTTTTTCGATCCCCTCATAATATTTTTTAAAAGGAAAAACACTTTGTAGTTTTACATCTGTAGCGCCCCTCTAAGATTTGAGCCTTGAACATTTATATCTCCACCACTGCCCGGTCGCTGTGCTGCTTCTCCTCTCTATTATATCGATTTTTTTTCAAAATACGGAAAGTTTTTATGTTTAAGCAGGCTACACAATGAAAAAGAATCTTGTGCATTTTGGATATCTACATTTTCATCTGCTTTATCAAAGAAATTGAAATTAATATAAAATATAAAATGAATCTCACTTCTTACTTTCTTGCATACGATGTATATAAAGTTTTTTTAATCGTCAAAAAATTCGAATTGATGGATTCCACGTTTTAGATCTCCTTTACTAAAAAGAAATCAAATAATGTCAACAACTCAAAAAATATTTGAACAAAGCGGGGGAAATTTAATATACGAACGTTACTACCAAATTTGTACATTAATATTCAATTTTGAACGAAAAGTATTCAAAGGAAGTGTGTCTGCCAAGTTGTCCTAGTACAAAGCGCTCGATATCTACAAAATGAAAACAAGTTTAAATGAAAAAAAATTAACAAATCTCACATGTAAAATGTAGATTCTTACCAGGTTTTGAATCAAACCTGTAAAGGAGCTGACTGTTCATTGATCCGTACAATAAAATTTATGTAAATGCAATAATTAAACACACACATACACACACACACGCGCGCGCGCGCACGCACGCACACACGCACGCACACACACACACACACACACACGCGCACGCACACACACACACAGCGACTTAAATAAAATTTGGGTTATTATACAATTGTCGCTCTTGATCAAATTTTGGTCAAAAGAATTTGAGAAACATTTGCTTATTAAATTGTAGTGACTACAATTGTCAATTAATATACACAACTGTAGCCACTACAATTGTAGTGACTACAGTTGTGTATATACAATTGTGACTACAGTTGTGTATATACACTTGTAGTGACTACAGTTGTGTATATACAATTGTGACTACAGTTGTGTATATGCACTTGTAGTGACTACAGTTGTGTATATACACTTGTAGTGACTACAGTTGTGTTGTGACTACAATTATAGCTCTTGATAAATTTTGGTTTCTGTCAGTCGGAAAAAAAAAGCATCATACTCTGTTTTTGGGTAACAGCCAGCCAGACAAGAATCGCTATAGATAGATATTAAAAATTGGCGATTCATACCAAAAATTTATATTTAGGATTTATTTTTCGAGAATGCCTGGAAAAGTATTCGCGGCTTTGTCCAAGGGTCACAGTTTTATTTGGGGAGAGAGGAATGACGATTTTATTGGTAAGTATACGAGAAAGATTTAGAAAGACCACTCCCCATGGTTTAATTACCCTGTGTATTTTCAAGGGAAAAAAACAAACAGAATTTGCCCTTTGGCGGGTTTGAGATTAAATTAGACAGAGGTCTATACTTGTATTAAATTGACTTTCTAAAAACTGTGCTTTTGCTGCAGTTTTGAGTCACTGTGTTCACGTTTGCTAATTTTGTTAACTAACATCTGATAGATGGACGGAGAGCCAATTAGTTAACAATTTAGTCAACATTGTGTCAGAAATTAACATTTCTAATAAAACATTACCAATCGGCCACTATCTAGGTATTTTCATTTTGAGTTATTGGCATAACATGTACTCGAAGGAAAAAAGTAGATTTCAGCAGATGGATTTAAATCAAAATTTGATAGAAATCTAACATTTTATTGTGAAGACACTCTGAATTCTGATTTGTTACTTATTCCATATTTTGCTTGATTTTTGAGTTATTATGACCAAATGTAAATTGATAGTCAAAGAAATGTAATTCAAAAATGCTTTATCAGATTGAAGAAGATCTAAAATCTATTCCCTTCCCACAGAGCGCAATTACAAAAGTCTTACCTTCTGTTGCTGATTTGCACAGGTATTCTGAGAATCGTTTTACTGCTACTCTTATGCACTTTTGAAAGAATGCCACAACAGAAGTGATGCATAGATTGATCATCGATGCCACAAGAAAAGAAAAAGAACTCTTAATAATGGTGAAACAGGACCAATATCATTCATCGTATTTTTGAATAACCTAACAAACACGGAAGACATTTTCTTGTGCCTCCTATGCTTGAGATTAATAAAGTCCATCTAATTCCAGAAATCATTTAAACTTTGAATACAACTATATGTGAGTTTAGTTTAGTTAGTTTAGTTTAGTTTATTAACGTCCCGTTTGAAGCAACACTAGGGCTATTATGGGACGGACCTCGTAATTTTGAACCTTGGTCAGATGACGAGAACGACCCCTGAGCTGGCACCCCCCTCTCCACACCACACCAGCGGGAGGACGTTTGGTCAGATTTAACGTGCAACAGACCCCCTTACACGACGGTTCTTCGGTGGAATTGGGTCTCGAACCCGAAACCCTCCGGTTCCGAAGCCGAGACCTTACCACCAGGCCACCGCGGCTCCCCAACTATATGCGAATATCTTTTTACTGATGGATTGGAGTGTGTTTTGTATAAAAGTAATGTATGTTGTGTATAAATATATGCAGTAGAGTGGTTTGCTTTTTGTTGCAATTTTCACTAATTTTTACCCAAATTGACATATTTTACAGAATCTCAATTGGCACAGAATTTCCAGATCAATATATTTAATCATTTACAATCACACTGATCCAGAAAAGGAACTGAAACAATTCATTACAGGGATTTTTCCAAAATTTGTCTCCGTATGTAAACAGATACTTTAATTGAAGTAAACCTCAATTTATTAAAGAAAAGACATTATAAGATACATTAAAAAGCATGAATTAAGTACACAGCAATCAACACAATTAAGTGTGAATAAAAAATATTTTTCTCCCAAGCTGACATTAATTTCTAATAATAAGCACACGACTTTAACAATCACTCTCTACTACCGGCATCCTTCTTTTGGAGCAACAAACCTTGATTTCTTTTTCACATACTAATTTTTTTTTTTAAAAAAAAGTCAAAACATTTTAAATTTCCACAAGTATCTGTTTTAATTTATAATTATTTTTGATTTGTAATGGCAATCTGATTTTTTTTAGAAGCAGATTTTGCATCTTGTTTTTAGTTGTATTGTTATACACATTCTTTTTTATTAATGCATTTGAAAGAATTTATTGTGGCTTCAACATTCATTTGATATTTAAATTAATACGCAATCGGAAATGTGTTTTATCTTTTATTCTTCGCAACAACACATCATTCTTTTATAAATGAAAGATCTTTTTTTTTTTTTGTTGAAAGGGAAACTTAATTACTTTTTTACATTAATCTTCTTAACCATTGTATAGTATTGCAGGGACAATTAATTCTTTCTTAGGGAAAAAATTAAACCCAAATGTAAGGTGTTTTGTGATACCTTTCAATAAATCTTAAGCAGGAATTCGCATCCGATGTACTTGAAAAATAAAGTGTTAAGACCAAGAAAAAAATTAAATTAATAGACGTATTAATTAGATAATCAAGAGTTAATTAGCTAATTACAATTTTTTTCTGGAAAGTTTACATTTTTTCCTCCTAGAAATATTATTCTTGTATCGTTTTTACACTTTTCGGTATTATGTAAAGGAAAAAGGGAGATAACCTGTTTAGAAGATGCAATTTTTTTTCTTTTTTCCTATTTTTATCGCTGGCGTCGTCTTAATAAGATTTTGAAAAATTCTACTTCTTTTTTCAAATTCACTTTTACTAGTTAATACTCATTATAACATACCAGGATAATAGAATAGCCATTATGCATGAAATCACTATTAATTGAGAAATTTCTATTTTATCTAAAATATATTCCTTTATTATAGATAATAACAAATAAAATTTATCTTTATTATTAGAAAATACTTTTATTGCCTTATTTATATTAATTATATACTGGCGAGTACTTTTGCATCATTGATAAAAAGATATTTTTTTAAGCACTATTCCATTCATAAGAGATAGATAAAAATATTGTGTGAAAAGATAGGAAATCCATGTCTCTATCGGATTCTACTTTTGTGCTGCTCAATCCGATACCAAAAGTTTCTATGGTTAGTTATATTAACGTCCCGTTGTAAAGCAACACAAGGGCTATTTTGGGATGTACCTCGTAATTTTGAACCACGGTCAGATGATGAGGACGACACCTGAGCTGGCACCCCCCTCTCCACACCACGCCACACCAGCGGGAGGACGTTTGGCCCTGACGGATTTAACGTGCAACAGACCCCCTTATACGACGGTTCTTCGGTGGAATCGGGTCTCGAACCTGCAAACCTATGCCTCACGAGCCGAGACCTTACCACCAGGCCACCGCGGCCCCCCAAAAGTTTCTATATAATGACCATTAGTCCATATTGCATTTCAAGAAAATAAACAGTTAGGCAATAAAATAAGAGGAAATACGAGAAACAAATAAATAATTCAGGTAAAACTTCTTTCATTATAAGCGATCAGAATGTAAATTTCTAATATATCTTCATAACACATGAACTTTATAAGAATATCCTTTCTGATAATATTTTCCTCTACTTAACATAAGTGAGACGTTAAATGGACAAAACTTATGTTTTTAAATAAGCTCTAAAAATTTTTAAATTAAAACGTCTTGTCATTTAATAATAAGAAAAAGATTTAAATTTTGAATTTAATTTAAATAAACTGGCACTACAATTGCATGACTGAATTTCAATCTATATAAGGATTGAAGATCAGAGCATAATTCATTTTCATAAATAATTCCTTACTTTTACTTGTTTAAGACAGAAAGACATGGAGAAAAGTAAGTTTAAATAAAATTAACAGATTTATCCTTTTTAATCGAAAACAGAATTCTTTATCTTTATTTTTAATTTGAATCCATTATAATGATTTAAAAAATATAACAAACAAAAACTTTTAAAGCAATAAAACAATTTCATTAAACATTTTTTCACGGTTATTTTATATTTTATTCTTCACAAGAATTTGCTATTGTCTATACATTGGTGATATAAAACAAAATAAATAAATATATTTTGAAAAAAAAACTGATACAGGAACAAATATTAATAATTTGATTAATAGCATTTTATATCATGTCAATCCATAATTTCCTGGATAATCAAAATTTTTCAATGAGAGTATTGTAAAGACAGTTTGCCCATTTGTGTTTAATTGAAATTTGTATAAGTCTATTTTGTTTTATATCGAAATAATACACCCATTTCTTAATATTAGAATAATTGTCTGCATTGTTGTTGTTATTACAGTTATATGTAAAATCCAGTTTTTCAATTTTTATAGCCATTTTTTAATCCTCAATGCTTCTTTCACAGACGATAATTGAAATTGCTATAATAAGTGAAAATAATAATTTTAATCTCATGAATAAATGCCAATCATTTGAAATAAAGAGTAAATCCAAGCTCAGTAGATGATTAATTCTTACACAAAGAGATTTTCATGGAAAATGACGTATTTTCTTTGCCATTGAAAAATGAAAGGAAAGCTCAACACTGATCAGTAAAATAAAGGTTTAAATCTGCATAACAATTCGCGATTTCCTTTAGGAGTCATGAATATTAATTTTCTCCTCAACCATTAATGATTTTAACAATTTTATGGAAAATGGGAAAAAGTTGTATGTGACATTAATCCTCCACAAAAAACTTTTATCAGAAATTTTGAACAAATAGTGGAATCAAAATGCATTAACATTTAATTAACATTATAATTACATATTTTATTTCATCTTGAATTCTCAAGAAGTATTACGCGTGATTTAGTTATTAGTAAGCCATATATTTAAACATAATTTTCTTAAGCATATTGATTCTTCCTCTTCCATTATTTAACATATTTTTCAAAGCAAAGACAAAACATAAAATAGATTAAAAAATCTATCCAAGTTTGAAACACACACACACACACACACACACAGACACACACACACACACACACTTATATAATAAAATTAAATTAATCCATTTTAATATTTCATATATATCTTTCGAATAAGTTGCATAAGTTGTTCATCTACGCTACTGGTCAAAAGTATTTGCAAGTTTGAGAAATTTCACATTTTTTCAATAATAAGCCCCCTAAACAATATTTTTTTCCTTTAAAGGGATATTTTCTATTAAAAATGTGGTGGAGAAGTTTCAAGCTATTGCGTGATCCATGTGAATTAATCGTCTGCAATGCTATTGTGTCATCCATGTGAATTAATCATCTGCAACGATTTGGTCCTCCCGGTGGTTTATTATAAAATCGCTCCGATTGCGAAGGATTTCATTTCGTTTGTTACGCTGTCGAAGTGTGTTTACTGCGCATTTCTTTTGAATTTAAACTGTTCATTTCTTTTTAAAATGTACGCATTAACTCGTGAAAATTGCCGGGCTGTTATTTTTATGCATCAAAAAAACATTTCAAATGTTAGCATTGCTCATCGGTGCGACTGCAGTGAGTCGACTGTCTCACGCCTCATAAACAGATTCAAAACCGGTGGAAGCCTAGAAGTAGTCTCCTGAGATTATATTCATTCTAAACGTGCTGATGCTACAGTGAGACGATTATGCCTTAAAAATAGATTTACAAGCTCTACTACGCTTTCAAGAGTTCTACAATGTCTACTACAACACTGTCATTGCCAGTCCCAGAACAGTTCGCAAGAGGCTCTGTGAACCTGGTTACAAGTACCTAGCAAAAACCCAGCAATGACGAAAGCTATGGAGAAAATACAATTTTGGTGAGCCAAGGTGCACAAAAATTGGAGTATTTCGGAATGGAGATCAGTTATATTAAGCGACGATAATAGATTTTCTTTAATGTCTGACATGCCTGGCCAATTATGGTGTAAAGCAAAGGAAAGCATGTGGCCAGAATGCCTGGTTCGTACTCAAAATACCCAGAAAGCGTAATAATGTGGAGTCAACTGTATTTGTACAACTATGTACAAATACAGCTGACATTTGAATACAGTTAAAAGTTACATTTGTATAACAACTGTATTTGTACAGGGTAACTCTGAAAGATGACAAGTATGTTGGTGTGCTGAAAGATCAATTGCTTCATAGTGCTCGTAACATGTTCCCAAGGTAGAAATGTATATTTCTGCTATATCTAGCAGCCTGACATACATAGAAAGGACAAACTTTACAATTAATTTTAAATTTCCTTTTCCTTCAGTTCAGACGTCTCTATCGAAACATTCGTTATTTTAGACTAAGGCTGCGCTTGCAAAACATGGTATTAAGGTGATAACCTTAATTTAGCCAGTAAACTCGCCAGATTTAAACTCCACTGAGAATTTATGGAGTATAATGGGAAAGAAAATAACTGTGAATAATCCAAGAACAAAACGAGAGTGAATATTCCAAGAACAAACGAAAACAATAATCAGTGTTTAGTACCATGAAATACCGAAAGAAGTGTTGGAAACCCTTGTTGATTCCATGCCTAACAGAGTGGCTGCTGTGATCGAAGCCAGAGTCGGCCCAACCAAATATTAAATGTTTTTCAGTTATCTTGAACTATTTTATTATCTTTTCTGATCAAAAGAACTTGAAATTTTTTCTTTACTTCATTTTATACCGGGGAATCAAAATGTATTACGATAATGATAACCTATACATTTTATTTGTATTTTATTCTCTTTGAAATTAAATAATGTTTTTGTTCAATAACTTAATTATAGCTTGCTTTTAGATTAAATTTAGCATATTTACATAAAAAATATCACGTTAAATGAAAAAATATTACTTTTGGGGGTTCATTCTTGAAAAAACTTGAAATTTCTCAAATTTGCAATATTTTTGACCAGCAGTGTATGTTTGCTTCCATGCCTTAGTAAATGAGAAAATAATGTTTTACAACTGTTTTGCTTAAATCTATCTCAGTATTATAAAATAGATATCCTATTGGATATATTAAATTATTTACAGTTATAAAAAGAAACGATTTATAGTTATTACATTTTTATTATAAGCATAAGTAAAAAGTCCAAGATTAGAATATTTTGAAAATTTTTGAATAGTAGATTTTGGCTAATTCAAAACTGAGAACAAAATTTCAATTTATCTAATTACTTTAATTAAGAAAAATTGTACTTAAAAATAAGTGCAGCAGAAGAAATTGAGTTTTTAAAGGTTAATTAAAACTTAAATTAAAATGTTTAAAAGTTAAATATAATTAATTAATAAATAATACATAATAAGTTATAACAATAGAGAATTTTAATAGATACATATATACTAATCAGAATATTCTTTTTAATATTTAATAATAATAATAGATAAAATAACTGTGAATAACCCAAGAACGAAACGAGAACTTCAGGAAACAATAATTAAAGTTTAGCACCATGAAATATCGAAAAAAGTGTTGGAAACCCTTGTGGATTCCATGCCTAACAGAGTGGCTCCTGTGATCGGAGCCAGTTAAGTCTTTTTAAAGTTTCATTTCATGAGAAATGAGGAAATCGGTGTAAATTTTTCGATTGAATATATAGTACACCAATAAAATCTTCAAATGTAAAAGGGTCCTAAAAAGTATTCACTTGCGAAGTCAAGGAAACATTTAACTAATAAAGGCAATTTGGATATAAAAATAATTTTTACATTTTATTATTTATTTTGAAGCAATCAAAATAAATTAGGATCATTTAAAATATTTTAGTATTATCAAAATAAAGTATTTAGGGAATTTCGAAAAAAATTGAATTATTAATGAATTAAATAAAAATGCTCGAATCTGCAGTGAATTTTATTATTGATTGCTGGATTTTTCAAACGTATGCATTTTTTTAAAACTACAAAAGGAATATTAGCTATTAAAAGAATTGTCAGTTATATATGTATATATAAATTTTTCATTCAAAATTTAAGCATCAGTTATTCATCGTACCTTTGATAAAATTACTTATGTTTAAATGTGTTCGAGCATTCCACCAAGTTTTTACAAAATTTCCATAATTTAGTTAATTTGAGTAATTTTTAAAAATATTTTGCAACATTTGAAATGTTCTAAATTGCGAAAGTTAATACACAATTCCGTTTATTTAGTGTTTGTTTTCATTTTATTTTTTGAAAAATCTAAATCAAGATCATAAGCAAACGGAACATCAATAAGTAGGCCTAACTTTGCAACTTAGGGTTTTGTTGGGATTTGCATTCTGAAACGAAAAAGCATATTTAATAAAAAGGCACGAGGGAGAGTAAAAAAAAAAGCTTTATTTTGCGTACTTCTGCAGTGAAAGCTATTTAGAAATGAAATCTTAAATAAGAACTATAAAATCAACTTCGTTACAGCAAAACTAAATGAAATGACTTTTTCAGCTCGGCGCCATTATAAAAAAAGGGAATCTTTTATTGTCTGTAAAAATTGTGTATTATTGTGTCTTTCAGAAAGAAAGCAGTTTATTTTTCGTTCCTTTACTGTCTTCATTATTCCTACTAGGTAATATTTTTTTTAGATATAAGAAACTGAAGAAAAGTTCTGAATCAGCTTTATTTTTATCGCAAAATAGATAGAGTTTTTACTTTCAGAACTTCTTGTCCTAACTTTGATTCTAAGTCTAACTTATTCTTGCAGATCGGAAGTTAATAGATAGAAAATCAAATCATACATCAAATTAAGGCGTATGCAAATGATATATACATTCATTTGAGATAACTTATCAAATATTTGCTATTTAACTTATTTACGATGGAGGAAAGGCTTAACATTATTTTAAATGCTTTAAATAGATTATAAATTTTATGAATTATATGTACGCAGCATAATTTTAGAAAATACATGGTCGAAAAGATGACACTTTTGGAATAAATTCCAGTTTATTTTTCCACAGAAGGCATGATTTGTACACGAGGGCATTTGCAAAAGTACGTCCGTTCACAAGAAGGCAGAAGAACGAATCCGAGAGGAATTTTCCCCTTTATTAATTTTAATAAGAGATTATGATAGTGGCGTCTTCGATAAATTTATTTCAAGAAAGGAAATCTTAATTATCTTTGAAAGGAATGCGTAGGAGTTTGAGAATTTTATTCCTTCGCTCGCAGTGTGGGGAGCCTGTGCTTTAAAGCACGTGTTAGAAGTAATTAAATAAAGAAAAATGGGATTTGGATTAATAACTAAGAGAAAATTCTGGAATAAAGTAAAACAGACTAATTTAAGATTTAAAATTTTTTTTAAATCAATAAGGTTTCTTAATTTAAATGAAATTAATTGTTAACATTACATATATATTTTTTCAAAAATACATGTTTTCTTTTTCAAAAAATGGATTTCCTACTTAGAAAGTGGATATGAAGAATTGTTTTTTTATTGCTAGACGAGAGAACAATATTAAATAAGTAAAATTAAATAAATTTTTAAATTTCATATTCAAATATTAAATACAAATCATGTGCATGTATTCTGAATGCGAAATTATGGTGTGGAGCAATGTACAATTAAGTTTGATTTTTAAAGTTGAATATGTCACATTTTGTTTTAACTTTTTTTCTTTTGGTAAAATACCAAAAGAAATGAAAATAAAATGGAAGGAAATACCAACATTTGCCCCTTTCTGTGATTAACTTGAAAATATTTGAAAATTTCACTTTTCGGTATATTTTCTTAGGAATTAAAATAATCTTACTTATAAATTGGTCGGTCACATTTAAACCTAATCATGCTGTGCAATTCAGTGGAGGCAGGATATTCGATGTACATTCGTGTACATTCTGCACGGTGAAATTTATATTTCAATAAATTGAACAGTTCAAAACTATTATGTTTAGACATTAGTTCAAAACTATTATTAAAACAAGTTTAAAACTATTATGCTTAGACATAGTGTCTTGAAAATAAAGTTTGATTGCATACATTCATTGTAAAGTTTATTTACATACAATAGCGGACTCTAAAATAATTTTCCAAAGCAACGTCTAATTCGACAAAACTACAAAATTATTACCCTTTATTCATATTTAAAAGATTATAATAAAAAATATAACTTCAAATAAGATTTTATACATTTTTTGTTATTTGTGGACTGTTACAATTTGCTTAGAATTTGCTCATTCAAGAATAGTTACAATTTGCTTATTCAAGAATTGAACTTTTAACAAAAGTTCAGTTTTAATAATTGGTATAATTTAGTGTTCTTATATTGCATTAATATAAGAGTTCATTGGAAATGTAACGGAAAAATATCAATATACCCATATCTAAATAAAGCAATGTAACTTGGTGAATTCGAAGATAACGAGATCCATATTTAAATCCTATTTTTCCAACATTCTTCATAAACCTCTCATTCCTAAGATCATTTGAGCAAAAATGCTGATTTACTCAAGTTTCTCTTTCAAACATTAAAAAAATTCCCTAGCCCCTTCGAAATCTGGTATCATAGCCCTTGTTCTTATGGGGTTAAAGATACAAAAGAGTATTTAAATGATGTCTATTAAGGAAATATATACTAGGACGTTCTTCGAGAGTAAGCATATCTAAAATGTATATAGCAAGAGAAAAAGAATACTTAAATTGAAATTAAATTAAGATTTATTTTCAATATTTTTACTCTCAGAATAAAATGTATATTTATTATCATTAATTAGACAACAAATGATTTTAATAAATAAAGTGTTAATGATTTTTATTCAAAGCAAATATAACCAGTTTTGCTCGGGATACAGATATTTCCAGCTATAAATACTTGACAATATTTTTAAATTAATATAATAGGTTTTGACGAAATCCTTTTATATTTATTTTCGTTCAAACGGTATCGTTTGATATCTCGGTCAATAGCTTGGTTTTGTTTTTCTTTACATACTTTCAATTACTTGTCAAGAGATAAGTAATCATTGAGTTTTCTTCTTTCTTTCTCCACTATTACTACTGTACAGTTTCATCCATATTATTTTTTTTATTACCGGGATTTAAGGTACCATTCTCTCCCTTTTAGTATTTTTGTGCCTGGCAAGAAAAATTCTGTATAATAATGCTTAGTTTTCTTGCTTGATTTTGCTGACTGCTTCCCTTTTGGCAAGAATGGCTTTCAGTACCCTTACAACCACATGGTTAAAATCATTAAAAAATCTTGCTAATGCACAAAATATTTATAGAAATTATACTAACCTCGTTGAATAGCTTTGTATATGTATTTAAAAATAAATATCTTACGAAAAAAAAAGCAGAAATAAAAAAAATCTACATTTATTAAATATTCAAAGCAAGAAATAATTTTAAGGTCAAATGTGGCTGACTTAACGATTTGACGAAACTATAAAATTGACGCATAAACAGAGAACAAGATTATATATTCTGTTTAAAACCAAGCAGTTTGGGAAATTTTATGAAAAGCTAAAATACACTGTAATTAATTTAGACCATTTTACTTAGAACCAAGAAACTTGACATATTATTATTATATATATACATATATCGTTTGAGGAAGTAAATATTTCAGAGCGATTATCAGAGTGATTCACATCAGAGCAATTTTTGAAAGTTTAAATCAAAATATTAATTAATTAAGAGTTAAGCTAAATTTAAGAGTTTTTCAGCAAAAAATTTTATTGCAAAAAAATAAATTTCGCGCCATTTAAAAATGTTTTTAAATGATAATTTTTTTTCCTGGATTTTGGCAAATTTATAAAAATATTGGAAGATAAATTAGAAAGGAATTATCAAATTTCTAAGAAAATGCATTACCAAAAGGGTCAAATTTTAAAATTTTTTTAAATGATAATGAACATAAAGAAATCTACTTTGCCAAGTTATATACAATCATCAATTTCTAATACAGATTTAGCAATTTCATTGCACCACCTATTTAAAAATTCTTTAGTTTCCATTGTTTTAAAGATCATACATAAAAGTGCAAATACAGAATTAATTGCATTTTTCGCCATTCTTTTACGATCACACATGTATGTGAAGAAAGATGAAAGAATTATCTCGATGCTCTTGCTGACCATCCTTATGTTCCCTTATTATTTCAGAGGGGAATCATGATTCCATGACTACCCCAGGTGGGCTTATTCATACATTAAATAAAAAACGTCAATTATTCGGTGTGACAAACATAATTCTACAATGAATTTGATATTCAATTTTGAGATTTCTTTTTCATGTATAAGACAAAATTTTATATGTAAATCCTTATACCTTACATATTTTTTTAAATGTTAAATTTGACAAAGTAAAATAGCTGTGTAATTGCAATGTTCATTGTATGAAGGACAATCTTGACATCTATAAATCTCCTCCCATAATTAAAATTAAACAAATCACCAAGTGGGATTCTGATCAGAAAAAAAAAGAAAAAGAAAAAAAGTGAAAATTTTAGAATGCAACTAATTAAGATTTAAATTAAATTAAGTAATATCATTACATATATAAATTATGTGCGTAGTGTGTAGTGTTAGGTTATATCATTGTAACAATTTAGACAAAGCATACATGTAAAACTCCAAACAGCTTATTTTTTTATGCATAATAAACAATTCCTTTCATTTCACAGTTTACAGAGTACGAACCCTGTCATAACCGAGTATTCTTCGAACGTTATCTCTGGTTAATAGGAAGAGAAAGCACCGGCGACAGTCCCTCACGTGTCACAAAATCCTGAGAAGCTCCAGAGAGCGACACCTGGCGGTGCAGTGGCCAATCACGCTCGTTGCAACTAAATTAATTAAGGCGGGCGTTGTGGCTAATTTCCTCCATAAATAATTATGATTCGCTGGAGAGGACCGCACTCTTTATTCAAAGAATCAATACCAATTATGATGGACGTGTGCAGTACATGGGTTCTGTTGGTGAAGTTTATTAACGGTCAGGATAATACGCTGTCTCGTATGGGAGGCTTTAAAAGTGCTGTAAAATTCATAGGAAATTTCTCAGTTCAATTAAGTTCGCCCACGAATCGACCGGAATACGTAATATCGTCCGTCAACTATTTAAAGAATTGTCTGGTAAAACTGTGACTCATTAATAGGTCGCTTCCAATAAAACTAAATGCAATTTAAAAGGAAGTGTTCTTATGAAATTCGGAATGCAAACTGATTAGAAAGAGTTGATGGAATGTCTCAGATAACACGGGGGTATAAAGAACATGATACAAATTGTTTTATATAGTTATATTAAATTTGACCTACGACTGAATTCATATGAAAATAAATATCATATGCCCATTGAAGACAATAATTAGTTAATTTATTTTTTGATATTATGATTATTATAATAATTAAATATTGATTTTTATGTAATTATTAAACAAGCTATTTAAAATTTCAATTTTTGTTCATTTACTCCAAATTACGAAAATTAAGGCTTTTAAGATACTTGATTGAATAAAAACAAAACGAGAGGACATACCTTTGGTCCATCTCTTTTTTAATAAAGTGTAATGGTATGTTAAGAAAGCATGCTTTCTAATGCTTACTAGTGTACGAAGTGCCCAAAGAGAAAGAAATGTAATCTCCAAAAAATTCAACATTGAAATTCTGATAATGTTTCATGTTTCAAATTTACCTGCAAAAACAATTTTGGTATTGTATCTGTCTGTCTGTGAATGGGACCGCTCAAAAACGTTCCGAGATTCAAGAAAGAAATATGGTTACTAATCTTAATAGTATGCATGAAAATTTTCATCTAATTTTGAAAAAGAAATTCTTTCAGAAAAAATTTGTCCTTCTGTCGATCCGAGTGCAAGTTGATAAGATTAATATAAAACGCAAGGAATTCTATGTATAAAATTTGATATAGAGTATTATCATACAAATCCATAACAAATTAGCATATTTGTATGAGTTCTAAGGTAACTATCCAACTCGTGCTGAAAAACATCCCTGTTAACTGATTATGGTTTTCATCCTATTTGCATGATTAAATGCATTCATATTTATGCATCAATGCAATTTATAATATTCACTGAATCTTTAAAGCATTTAAGAAAGAACATATAACCAAAATTGTAAAAATCCGTCCTAAAATTACACCCATAAACAGTTTAATATAAATATGATAAAAGCATATTATTCATAAGGGAAAATCTATCAGATAAATTATTTAAGAAAAGAAGAAGAGGCGGCATTTCCTCTTTTGTCGAAGTTTCTTCATGTCTTATCTAAGAGGGGGGAAATAATTTTTTAATTAATTGGATCGATCTTATGATAGATTTGATGACCTTTAGAAGATAATTACAAATTCAAATGATGTAGAAAAATGAACAGCCCACATAGCGCGAGTTTTTTCTATTGCGAGCGAGACATAAAAAAAACTATATCACAATTCTTTTAAACCTCTTTCTTCTGAATAATGGATCTGTTTTATAACTGTAACTAATGTCCAGAAAAGTTTCTCATTTCCTCTGAATCTGAATTCAGAGGAAATGAGAAAGCAAAATGTAAAACAGCAAAAGCAAAATGTAAAACAATAGTTGCAGATAGAAATGAAATAAAATCCGTTTATAAGAATATTTTTAAAGGAAATATTGGAAGGATAGAACTCTTAATGGACAGGAACTAATTGAATAACAAGTTTTCATGAAGTCAATGCTTGTTCGAAGAAGGAATGTTTTTATAACTACAAGAAAAGTAGTTATTTCGCCAATAGTTTGTTAAATAATTTAATTTATGATAATTTGCCTAAGATTTTTTTTATATACATTTGAAAGTTTTTAATATTTTTATTCTATGATATATATTGTTAAAAATGACAATACATTCTTCTAAAGCATATTTATAAAATAATGGTTTATAAAAAAGAAAAGCTGATTTATTTTATCTTGTGTTCTTATAATGCTATTTCAGCTGTTTAGTGTTCTTTGTAGCCTTGTTTAGAAAGCATTCCTTATAATTAAATTAGATTAAAGAATTTTCATTTGAATGATTTTAATGTAAAGCTTGAATTGGGAAAGTGAGAAGGCTTTTTTAGAGATTAGTTTTTTCTCAAAGAAAAAAAATATTTAGAGAGTTTGTTCAAATGAATACCATTATAATTGCATTTTACGGGCA
The DNA here is from genome assembly GCA_026543865.1 of Argiope aurantia. Classification (NCBI taxonomy): domain Eukaryota; kingdom Metazoa; phylum Arthropoda; class Arachnida; order Araneae; family Araneidae; genus Argiope; species Argiope aurantia. The sequence goes on along the minus strand of JAPMOR010031546.1, from coordinate 2,930 downwards.
ATAAAGACGCCTTGTTATTTATTTTTCTTTAGAGGCCTTTACACCCCAGAAACATTACAAAAGGTATTTCATACGGATTTGAAAAATATTATGAATGATTTTATTTTATTTTAAAGGCAATTGTCTTTTATAATATTTAAAAACAGTTTCATTTGGACTGAAAAAAAAACTTTCTTTTACACAATTAGGCATGTTTTGATTTTTTATAAATAGAATGCAAGATATCAATTAATATTCTATTTAAAAAATGAAAAGTTAGAATAATTGTGCTTGTTTATTTGAAAAAAAAACGCATTTTTTATGTCAAAGGGTATAAAATTGCTATCACATTTCATGGATTTCATTAAATTAAAATATATCCTGATCAAGTGTATTTCGTGGCTACTGCAATTATTTACAAAGACTTTTGTATTTTGAAAATATCTTTGTAATGCTACGAACATTTATAATTCTTAAAAAAACACATATCTCAAAATAAGCACCACTCAGAGTTCTCTTAAGAAATATATATTTAAAATCAAATCAAAACACAACCATACACTTCCCTTCTGCCACACAAACTCTTCTCAACCATATCTTTAAAAAAAATAAACGATGACCCCAACGGCGGCAGCGAATCTCGCCAATCGTTTCCACAGACGTTACCAATGGGGGCCAAACAACACAATTTTTAATTGAAATAACGAATTCTTTCCTTTTGCGATCTTCCAAATCTCGTGCCACTCAGAACTTTTTTAAGCATAAGATAAAACATATCTAGATAAAATAAATTTGTTTTAACTGATTCGTTCATTTCAGGAACTATAAAAAAAGGATGGACATGTGCATATTCGATGGTTCAACTCATTTATATTTTCCTTCAACAATTAAGTCAATTATAAACATAATTTCAGATCATAAACACTGTTTAAAATGTAATATTTTGGTAATTTTATTTATTATTCATAAATTTTTTGAGAAAAAGGCAAAGCAATAAACTAAATACTCTACAACTAAATAAAATTATCATTTTCGAAAATGTATCGATATTATTATGATAATTTAATGACGCAAGAATTTCTTCTATTAGGATAATACAAGAGTGTTGTAAACACACGCACAAGGCATAAATAAGATTCAGTTTCTCGGCAGAAAATTTCTCTCTAAAGGCCATCATCTCATACTAAGCATGGCTAAAATAATCTGTAATTCATCTTATAATTAAGAAAATTGGGAAAAGGTTTGTTTACTTCAAAATTTACTATTTTCATCAATATAATGCAGTTTAGTTTGGTTTAGTTTAGTTATATTAACGTAACGTTTGAAGCAACGCTAGGGCTATTTTGGGACGGACCTCGTAATTTTGAACCTTGGTCAGATGACGAGGACAACACCTGAGCTGGCACCCCCCTCTCCACACCACACTACACCAGCGGGAGGACGTTTGGTCAGGACGGATTTAACGTGCAGCAGACCCCCTTACACGACAGTTCTTCGGTGGAATCGGGTCTCGAGCCTGTAACCCTCCGGTTCCGAAGCCGAAACCTTACCACCAGGCCACCGCGGCCCCCAATATAATGCAATGAAGATTTCAAAATTATTTTATGAAATTTTTATATTATTTCTCCCTTATTAAGTATACTTAAAATGAGTTTTTAAATAGAATTTTTAAATCAATTGTATTCCAACCAAATATGTTTCTTCTAACCATTTTCTCAAATACTTCAATGAATAGATATTTATCATCGCATCAAAATTCAAAACATTTCCACTCGAATTTTACTTCTTTGTTCAGTAAAAATCAATTTTAATCAGCTGGCTTTAAAGACCGCTATATTCATGCTTGGAACCTTTCACGCCAGTTAACAAGAGAGCTTGTTGCAGGAAACATCTTGATTTTCCCCGTTGAAATAACGAGATTTTTTCTTTCCATGCCGTCCTTTGTCTTTCTAATCTCGTGCTGCTCAACCAATTTTCCTTTTTTTTATGAGTCCGGGAAGCATGCGAAATTATCCTGAATCAATTAACTTTTGCCCGGATCGTTGGGAAAGTGACTGCAAGGTGCGAAATCTTTTTTTTTTCCCTTGGTTATTTCTTGTTATTGATTTGATGGCGCTTAGAAGAATGTTACTACCTAAAATTAGGTAGGAAGTTGGGAATTAGGTACAGGTATGTAAATAATTAAAAAAATTCACCATTTTTTATAGTTTGGTATTATCGGAATGCTGAGTGATTTGTTAGCATAACTTAATATCCGGAGTTTAACTTGATATACATTAACCCCATATTCATTAAATATGTATTTAACTAGATACTACAAGTATGCGCTTAGAATAGCACGCAATCCTTTCAACAAAAAAGATAAAGTGATTATAAAGGGCAAATGCATAAATGGCAAAGTTTTATTTGACATTTGGAATGTCACGTTCCAAGCGGATCGTGCTAAAAATAATTTTTTTCCTCTTTAATATTATTTCCTATTTCACATAAAGCAAAATAATCGGTAAAAAATTACAGTAAATGCAAAAAGATTATTTATCGTTTTAATTTAATCTGACGCACTGTACTCTTACCCACTACACCCCGAACTTATATGTGCATTTGTGATGCTTATTCTCTTCATTCGTTCATTCCTATCCGACTTCCCAGATTAAAAGTCCGAAAATATACACAATGTATTCCCATGGAGGATTGTCAGAGTCCATTCGAATTTGAATTTCTCGTTATTTATCCAAAATCATTCCTTTCCTTAGCAAAAATGTTTGTTCTTTTTAATTATAATTTTTTTTCTTCAAATGTTTTTAGAACTTTCTTAGAATTTAAAAAAAAGAGAGAAGAAGTATATTATCACCTAGTGTGAGATTCGAACCTGGGATATCAAAACTTAATGCAATATTCGATCAATCAAAGCTGTAGTTTTAATATAATAGATTTTGTTTTATTTTATTTTA
>JAPMOR010031545.1:1218739-1236598 GCA_026543865.1 Argiope aurantia | reverse complement strand
AACAGAATTTGTTATCAGGTAATTTTGATAGAAAGTGTAAGAATACTTTTCCAAAATAACAATAATTGCGTTTGATAAAGTGGATGTTGTTTCGATTGATTTCATAATTCGTTAAAAGCAATAACAACGCTAACTTGCTTCAGTTGAGTAAGTTTTTAACCTTTATATAAACATCAGATCAGATTATATTGTAATGCTTGCTTTGATTTTCTTTGAAATTTCATTTGATTCCTTTATTGAAAGTAATGAATAATATCAGAAGTGCAGTTTTTCATTTATTTCGTCAGAAATAAATGAATTATGAAAAATATTACAATATCCAAAATAAATAAATATGATCTGAAATAAATAAATAAAAGAATAATTTTAGAAATGTACAAAAAATTAATAATAATCATTTTATTTGTAATAAAACCTTAAGTAACTGTGAAGCAATTTATTGTTTTGAATTGGCTTAATTTTCTCTATTTACTGGTTGACTGAAGAAGTCCGAATTGAGGAAATTCTAAATTCGATTTCATGGTTCAGAAGAGGATATAAAAAACGAGGAGAGGGAATTTCAAAAGACAAGTAAAAAGCCCCAAAACAACAGTCTTATCGGTTTAAGATTTACAGCTTTTGGTAGCATTGCCTTTTGTGATTTCTTATCATATTTTATGTAGTATGTAATATATTTTGGTGAAATTAGTTGATAAAAAAATTTATATTTAGAGAGTAAGGAACAGAAAAACTATATAATTTTTGTTGAATCTTAAGACGTAATTTCACATTTTGGGCGTCAATTTATTGCCACAGTAAATATGTTACAGGGTCAGATTAAGATCTTTAGGAATTTTAGGCAGTAGAAATCTCGGTTCTCCTATCCCCTACTCATTTCCAGAACCAGATTTTTTTTAAAATTTTAATTGTAATATGTATATTAGCAGTTTTATGCAATAAGTTTTGGCAAATTCATTGAACAAATATTTCATTTCTGTTAATTTTCAAGAAATAAGGAAATTAAATTTAGTAAAAAAAAGTAATTTATTAAAATTTTTAAAGTGATTCTAAAAGAAATAGTTTTTAAAAAGTGACAATTTTTAATGCTATCTAAGTGATATTTAATTAAAGAATTGGATATAAAATATAAAACTTCCTAAAGATTATTGGTTGCAATGCTACTAGTGTAATGTTCCATAATTTAAACGATACTTGATTTAATTTGAAAAAAATCGCGAGTGTTTGACACTTAATAATGTAAGAGCAATACATGAAAACGGACTCTAACAATTTAAAAGAATTTAATAGACAACCAATTATACAATACATTACACAACAACAATTCTACATTTTTCCAGTACTTAAATTTACAGCTTAACATAATTCATTCCCGAGGTCGGTAGGTTTACATGCTCACAATCTTGCAGCTAGCACCGTACTGCTGTACTTCGGATTGGCGAGGAAGCTGGTGCTTGGTTGGCTCACTGGCATTATTAGAGAGTGTTACAATTCGAGAGGGTTAGTGCATTGACATTATTAAAGAGTGTTACAATAATAAACTTCTTTGAAAATACTGTTAAAAACATCTGGATTTCTCGAGGGTGCCAAAAAGTTGTTCCTATTTATTAATCCGGCTCTAATGTGCTATCATTTATCTCCTAATTAAAATAAAAATTGCAGTACTTTTCTAAGTAATAATAATAATGACTCTTAACCAACTTCATTTTTACACGAAAAAAAATTTATAATCTACCCAGAATATACCTTTTTCTGTAAACTGCCTTGCGTATAACATTAATGGAAATTCTGAATTTAGAAAGACGTTAACTGTCTTCCTGTGGCAGTGTCCATTTCCAATGAATGCCGATGTAATGCGTCACTGTTTAAGGTGAACTATCAAAACGTTCTTATCACTGATTTTCTTTCACAATCGTCCATTTACTTAACGAGTCATTCTTTCTCTGCATGCATAATCTCAACAGAAGTGACTGCAGTTAATAAAAGGGGTGAGATTCGCTCGTGCATATTCTTTTCTCAAGCGACACACTTTCGCTGCTGTTTTATTTCATTATTTGAATGAGAAGAGAGAGGGCCTAGCCGTTATGTGTCGTGTTCTTCGGATATTACTCACGCAGCATTACGCGAACAGCTTCCGTTGTTCAGCTTGGTATGCGGCGGAAACAGAACTGGTTTCTTTCCCCTTGCCCATTGTTCTAACTCCACTTTTTTACCTGCAGTCGACACCTGGCCCCTTGTCTTATCAATCGAAGTCCTTGCTGATTCTGCAGATTGTTTCACCTGAGTGCGATCGAAGGACCTTAACAGATGCCGTCAGCTGACATGTACAGTCGATCGTTAACCGCAGTGGCTTATCGCGAAGACATAATCCCATTGGATTTTATAGTTGAATGAAACTGACTACCACAATACTGGCACTTAGCCTATCGATTATCTTAACCTTCAAAAGAGACATGTATTAGTTGTTAAACCAGAGTTCATGCTGCAATAGTTAAGATTTTACAGAAGTCTTAACCTTCACGATATTTTACTTAACGTGTCTTTCTTCCACCACCCTTCTATTCATATTAATTGTAATGAATAGACGTTGAAAGAAGAATTGATAGATTACATATTAAGAACATCTAAGCTATATTATTTTATTAGCTATTTAATTAGCAATCATGGTACTTTATAGTGAGGGATATTCTTTTTTATTTGCAGATTTAAATAATAGGTTATTTCATAAATTTACTTAATTGTTTGTAACATTTCATATGATTTAAAATTAATCCTAAAAAAGTTCAATCGTGGAAATAAACTATTAGTTACATTAATTCATTTTTAAAAATAAACAGGAAAAAAATGTTGTACATTGTTATTCATCGGACTATCTATCCTATGCAAATAAACTGAAATGATTATTATGATTCATAACTTAATTTAATCATTTCATTTTTTTTCTTGATATGTGGAGGGAAACCTGAATTCTTAAAGTAATTTCTTTCATTTTATATTCAAGATTAAGTATTGTTGTTATTATTTATTATTGAAATGGAAAATTTTTGATTTTTAGCAGAGAAGACTGTCATCTCCTATATGCTAAAAATCAGAGTTAATAAATATATATAAAAAAAAACTTCAGTGAACGAAGAAAAATTTGAAGAAAGCATTTATGAAAAATAATTTTTTGGATCAGAATTCTAAGTGACGAAATTTCTTGTTATTGAAAGTGAGCTTGTTCCAAAGATATGTTCTTTGAGTTGAATACTTCAAATAGTGCACGATAATATGTTCAATGTCATTTTACTTGATTACAGGTAAAACAGTCAGGATTGTTATAAAGTCCAAATTTATTCAGTAAAGCTTCGATGATAATCATCCGGGTAGTTAGACGTGCTGTTATTATAACTTCTCTTCTATTTTTAAGCCATGAGATAAAGGAAAGAATAGATGGAATGTCGCCTAGAACTTCGTTGTACTTGCTATTTAGGTAAATTTGATGTATATTTTGAACCGATGTTTTTTTTTTTTATATGAGATTAAATCTTCGTCAACAATCCTCTCAAAATATGGGTGCGACTCCGTGATTAAGTTGCTTTATTAATATGATTAAAGCTCAGTGAAAAAAAAAATTCTGGTGTCATTATAACCAATTTGATCGAAATTGAACAAATTTTAAGCTTGATATGTATCAAAAACTCTTTCAATTTCTAATATTGTATTGAGTTGTTATGGTTATCGCATTGTCTTCGTATTTTATATAGGACGTGAACGAGTTAAATTTCACCACAGAATGGATTTTTTTAAAAATAAATTATACGTTACGTGCTGAATATTTCAATTTCATGTTTATCCCAGTCATTTATTATCTCCAACTATCTGAAGCACGCTCTTGAAATATTTTCATGGGAAACAAGAAGTGAATATTCTCTTTTTTTCCCATCACTTTAGAACGCGTTGGAATGAAAGAATGTATCTTAGAATTACTATACGCGAAAGATGTTATTTATTGTTTTTGTCTCATTGTCCTTTGCAAAAAAGTACGACGGAAAAAAAAAACCGGTTTTGATTTGGTGAAAGGTACTTTTTTTTTTTTAAAGCATTCTCATCGAGTTTGTTTACAACTTTCTTTTTGTGGATCTCTGTGAGGTCATCCCATGTTAAGTGGCTACAATTACGAATTCCTCGGATGACCTGAAAACGTGTTTGGAATAACTTTTTTTTTTTTTTTTGTCCTATCCACAATACCTTGCACTTCCATCAGTGATTATAAACTCAATTGATTATTGACATTTATTACAATTGAAAGAAGTTCTATCCGGGACGAGGTTATTCGAGTCATTCTATTCAATGAGATTCTTCATAAAACGAAAAAGAAAGAAACTTCGTGGTCCCACTGTAATATTTAACAGCTTCTTGCTTCAGGTTGAATGCATTGAATATGATGTATATACAGCAGAATCACATGTATGATTTGTTTGTATGTGAATAATGGTATCGTATATAATTTATTTGTGTGGATGCGACTGAGAATTAGAAATTTGTGTGACATTTGAATTTGAATTTTGTATTTCTACAAAATTGCAATAAAACATGCTAATAATCCTTCATGGTTTGAGCTGTTTTTAAAGATTTTTTAACTACTAACGGTGGGAAATTTTATCTCCCATAAATACGTAAGAAATTTGCGAAGAGTCTGACAAAGTATACGTTATTAAAGTAAATGACATGGTTTTGTGTTACAGAATTTACGTAGAAAAACTATAATTTTTCGTTCGTTGATTTATTTGTTTTAAAATTTATTCATATCGATTTGTTTTCGTTTTCTTGCAATTATAAGGTCCTGGATAACTTATTTAGCAATTTTCGGTTTATAGATGAATGTATAAGCATACGACTAAATACAATACCTAATCCATTAATGCATACTATATTCCTATTGAATTCAAAAAGTAATTCATATATTTTATCAAAAATTTATTTCTGAATACTTTTTGTTATTTTGTGTAGTGAAATTTTGTATTTGAAACAGAAGTTTCTAAATTGAATGTATCCTTTTCTATAATTCTGAACACAGTGAGTAGAAGCACATTTCTTTATTCATCGACATTTAAGCATTTCATGACCTTATACTATTCCAGATTTTAAATATCAAATGAAAATTTTTACTGGAGGCTTAAACATTAGGTGTCATCCAAGAACAAACTTTAACTAGAAAGATACAAAAGAAGGGAGGGGGGGGAGATGAATAGCATTTTTCGAGACTTGAAAAGCGGGATAAATGATTAACATCTTTTTTTCGGCCACGTGTATGTTCTTAAAGCATTAAAATTTCGTATTCTCAAAGACATTTAAAGAATTCGTCTTTTATTCAAATATATTGTGAAAAAAAAATTCTTGCTTGCCCCTTAAATTCTGTTTATTTTAGTGAGAACTCGTTAGTTCAGTTAATTTCGATATCCCTTGTTATCATTTTCCACTTTTTAAAAGAAAAGGAATCTCGATTTGTTGTGTTCTAACTGTTCATGTTCAGGTTGAAAATACTCGTATTATAAAAGGGTTATAGGATATCAAGGATAAAATTATTCTTTTCACAACAAATACTACTTTGCTCTGATATATGTTAAACAAACACAGGATCGATTAAATTGCATTCTTTTTTTTATATGTATATTTGGATTGGTATAGATTTTTGTACACAAATCATTGTTCGTTCATTGAATTACTGATTGTCAGGAAGATTGTTAACAGCGTATTTTAACGTTTAGATGGATATGAGGAAGCTAATTAACAAAACATGTTATGCTTCCCCATTCACTTTACCACATACTTCGTGAAGTTGCCTCCCATGGCGGCCTTTTCGTGCGTAAGCCGGTTTCTCTAGCATTTGACTCAGCTCTCCTTTCGTGGCTTTTTTGTGACTAATCCGACCTTGAGAAAAGAAAGATCCTGGAACACCGGGATTAAGTCTGTGTTGAACTTGAAATGTAACTACTTTCGTCAGGTGACGGCGGTTGTAAGGTAACATCAGCGTGTAAGGTTTTCCCAATGTGGACTGGGATGGTATTTTTATTTATTTTCCCTACTTGGAGATAAGACCTGCAATCTGAGTTTTGGCACACATAAGGTTTCTGGATATGTTTAAATGGGAATTGAATTGGGATCTGCAACTGGCTCGTGACGTATTTAGTGGATGAATAATACATTTGTAATGGTGCAATTTTATGGTAGAAAATTTCATTATAATTGAAGAAGCTCATTAATATATGACTTAATGTGCTGATAATATTTTTTGTCTATCATTTAAGATTTTATTATTGTTTTTTTGAGATGAAACAGCGTTACTAATACATAAAAGTTTTTTAAAAGGTGAAAAATCTACATTACAAAGTAAATACAATAAAAAAAATAGAACGAGTCGTAAAAAATCAATTGTTCATTGCGTTTTAAACTTTCTATAATTTTGAGTTTCTGCAAAATATGTATTGTTTTATCATTTTTTGAAGGGTAGTTTCAGATGAACAAGCAAGGAATGTCTCATCATAAGCTTCCATTTTGAGTCCCCCGAATTTTTTATTTTGCGGTTATTTCACAATTTTAAAATTAAATATAAAGCTGCTGCTATTTGCATAAAATTCATATTTCACAGTTAAGGTGCTTTAAAGTATTATGTATTTTAAAATTCAAATTAATTAACTTGTTTTCCTTTATTTGTTTGATACTATCGAGATTGTCACAAAATGATTTGATAAGTACCAAACATGCAAATGAGAATTTTTCTTAGTGGAATTATCTGTATTACTTATTTTTTCCATAAAAACGAAGTTGTAAAAAAAAGATACTAGACCTTACATAAAATGTGAATTAAGAAATTAAATGGATTTTAAAAATAAAATGTTAATAAAAAAAGTAAAAATTAAGTTCATATAAAATAAGGTGCATGTTTATGTTGCTATCGAAGTAATCGTTTAATCATGTATCTCATCAAATATTCAAGCATTTTTTCAACAAAATTTCAAAAACTTTTTTTATATCAAGTGCACTTTCCCAATACCATTTCTTTGAACTCTTTGGGAAATTAATCTTTCATGAAGTAAAGGAATTTAAAATTGAGACTAAGGTTTTTTTTTTTTTTTTTTTTTTAATATTTATGTGATGTCCGAGTCAAGTTTAGAGCCTGCATCAATGGATCGTTTTTTCACTCTCTTTTTTAACATTTACTATTATCCATTCTTTGAAATGTTAATAGTTCTTAAATATAAATAATATAAAATGAAAAAAATTATAGTTATCCAAAAAAAAACATTATAACAAAGAGGTTAATTGTATGGGGTAACTGCGTAAGAGCCAGATTTGGCCAAGTTGCCCCATCATAACAACAAGTAATAAACCTGTAATCGCTTTTATGAACTTTGGTAATATTGCGTTGTATATATCTTTATCGTTTAAGATTTCCTTTTTAGTATAATTTTGAAGCTAAAATCATATAGTTAATACATTGATATAATGAGAGGGGGATCAAAATTCCAGCATATTTGAATTTCGTAGATTGGTATTTGCGATGTAATTCATTCACTTAAAAATGCAAGTGAAGAGAATGCTATTCATATAATTAAGGAAATATATGATGTATTGACATAAGTAGCAATTTAGATAAAAATTGTAAAAAAAAGAGCTTTAAAAAATTCTGACTCGTTATTTATACGAACTTTAACTTTTTATTATACAATGGTTTAAATAAAAAGTCCCCCCTCCTTCTCTTTTCTGATTGGTTAGTTTTAAGGGAATTCTGAATTTTTGATGCTTGAATTTTCGACATTCTGCTGTATTTACGCCGAATTACAAACATTCGGGATTCATACACTTCTCCATTTAGGAAAGTTTACAGTACGTAGGACTGCTTGACCTTTTAGTTTCTTAGGCCTCCAGTTGTACCTTACACAAAACATGAAATTTATTTCCTGTGTATCATTATTATTTTCTGTTTGTAAAAGTTCAAAGACCGTCAGGGGATTGTAGGAGTTGAACTTTGACGAGGTGGAACAAAAAGATTGTCTTAGGGTGTATGTACTGTTACGCAGACTTCCAAGGTCAAACAAAATTCTTTTTAACACGTACTTTTTACTTTGTTGGAGAACTTGCAATCGGTTAATTGGTCTTTTTTTTTTTTTTCTGTTCTAGAATATGGCAAAGCAGTATTGAAGTATGCTATGATATTTTTATTAATATTTTGCTAATTTGTTTTGTATTATTGTCGTAAGAATTTGAATTACATATAAACTTTGCTTTTTTCACACGAATTCTGTGCATCTTCTGGTATTTGTAGCATTTTATCGAATCGGAAATCGGTACGTTTAATTTTAAACATTAGAGAATAAATTTTATGACTGTTAAGTCTGCGTGTTGGATTCCATAAAAATTACATCAAATTATCAAGAAATTAATTAATCAAGATGTTGGTATTGCGAAAAATATAAGAATTGTTCTTTTTTTTTATGCCGCAAATATTTCTAAGCATTTATTATAAAACTCTATATGAAATTATAGGAACCTTTTATAATTCAATTCTTTGTATCATTCTAATGGCTCAAAATGCATTAATAAAAAATATTTATTGTATGAACCATTTTATTTGAAAAGATTTTTATATTTGGTGCGGATTTAATTTTCTAGTATCTAAAAATAAGTAGATTTTATACAAGAATTCATTTGTTTCTTATTATTCATTATATGTATTCCTACATTATATTGTGATGATTTATGGCAGTTAATATTCAGAAGAAAAGTGCATGAGAAAAACAAATATCTGATACGTCAAATGTACACAAAGAGTATATCATCTTCGAAGTATTTTAGATATCAAACTTTCTATTTCTCTTCTCTTATAGTTATTATTTATTTCAGAATAGAATTTATTTTATCAACTTGGGAACTCATTGGAGCTTTGGAGCTTTTCATGTATTTTTTTTTCCTTCTTCTTTTTACAGAAAAGTATATTGCTATCTTGTGTATGTGTATTTTACTTGAAGGACTTGTATTTTAAAAAGCAGTTTTATTGCTGATTCTCAAATATTTGATAAAACTTAAATTGTTTGTTCTTGCGCCTGATGTAACAATAATATTCGACTTGCTGTTTATCGCGTGTGGATGAATCATAGAACAATTCATTTTTTTTTATCAACAGACCTACCTTGCGTCAGAGCTGAAATGTTCTGAGATTGTCCTTTTCCTCATTCGAAGTAATCTTCCTCTAAATTTTGTCTCTGAACCTGTCTTCTCACAGTGATTATTTTGGAAATGCATGTTACTCTTCTTTTCACATGAAAGTAAAAACAGAAAAGATATTTAGAAGATTTATAATTCCATAAAGCTTCCGTACACACAGATCGTGATGCAGCTGCACTATTGTCTACAATAAATATGAAGGCCGCATGACGCTAGCTTCTTGTGGGTTGGCTTTTATAACTTAAGAAACAAAAGCAAATGATGGAGGTCGAGGCTCATACAATGGTGTTACTTAAAAAGATTCTTACTCTCCCTTCCTGTTAAGTGTCCTTTCCGCTGTTGCAGGATTATTTTGTATATAAAACTTTGCAAGACGATAATTTGGTCTTAGTAAGTTTTTAACAAAAGCCACTGTGTCAATTGAAGAAAGTAGGAATGCCTACAATGCAATAGAAGATATAAACAGTGTATTAAAATTATTTAATCTATTAGTCTTAAGTCTGTCTTCTTTCTCTCTCACATACATTATAATGAAACATAGAGAATTTTTGTGATTGTATTTTATTAAATAAATTGTTTTAAAACATCATACAAAAAAACCAGAGATAGTGTTGATTGTTAAGAAAAACAAACCTGGTCGTCGTCGACCGCGTGTGGAAGTTGGTGTGACTCAAGCTTATCTTTTCAGAAAACAGAATGAATGAGCTATTCCTTCCGTTCGAAAATATGCTATGAATAATTAATATTCGAGGAAAAGACAGCTGGAAATAACTTTGACTCTTCCACAAAACTGGTTGTATCATATTTTGCCTCCTGTTGCTTCTTTACGTCATATTTACGTTTCAAGCCTATCATCCCAACCTCTGATATGGTAATGAAAATTTTGACGATACGGTCGTTGATATTGAGTTGGAATAGATTCAAATCGTCTGATATTGAGGCAACCTTTAATTTTATCATTCTTAATTTTTTTAAATCAAAATGTGATAAGATTTTAGGATACTTTCTGCAAAGAGTGTTTGTTCTACCTGCAAATCTCTGCTCGAAGTCTTATAGGTAAATTGTTTTCTTTCATATAATACATGTATTTGAGTGTTTCGCCTTTTCTGAAGAATTAATGACCTGAAAACTAATAGTTAAAGCAAAAACAAGGAATTTATTATGACATTCTAAATTTGGCACTTGAAGAATAGACAATTTGAAATATTCTCTCATGCGTAATGGTTTTTATTTAAATTGAGAGACGAGTTATTAAATCACACATCAATTCATGTCAAAAGTAATTAGAAAAAGCACATGGTATTTTTTTAAACTGCAAACGAATAAATTTGTGAAATGTTATTTCACTCTTGAGAAATTGATGCTATTTAAATCTAAATTGTTTTCAACGGGAAAACTTTTACATTATTTTTCCCTGGGAATGATTTTCGTCTCAAAACTGTTACTTCTATTGCGAAGCACTAATTCATTCAATACTTGGAAAGTGCGATCTACTATTTTGTCAGGAAAATGGATTAAATTTTAAATACGATGTAAATTTTTAAATTATTAATTGTAACCAGCTGACTCCACCACAATTTTCCAATCGAATCCTATATTATTTCGTAAAAGTCCTTACTAGATTTCGTGGCCGCAGTTTTTTATAATAGCTTTCCTTTTCTGTAATGTACCCATTTTAATAAATATTATGGTGAGTCATGCATTTCCGAATCAACAGATTAGCCAATTAACTAGAGTCGCTGTGTTGAAGGGGAGGGAGCATGACAGGTCGATTTGGAAAAGTTATTAATTTAGTTGACTAACAAAAAAAATAGTAAAATTATAAATTCTATGAATTATAAAGTGTTAGAATAATTAATATAAGCACTTTGTCTAACATAATTAGTCAATTTTCTATCTACTTCATCGCTTTCTAAGCAGTATGCAGTATTTATATACACTAAGCTTCTGATTAATTAATAGTGCTTGATAATTTAGATACTGCATAGTCATGAGTCGAAATAAATAAATAAAAACATATGCATTTTCACAAAATTATGAAAATAAAAATAATAACCTCGAATAAATCATTAATTTGATAATTAAATTCAAAGCGTATTGAAATTGTATATTAAATTGTCCAGTTTATTAAAAGAGAGACCTTAGAAGCTCATGAATGCAAATTGTCTAAATCTGTCTCTACAATAAAGCAGATGTCTAAAGACATCTGCTCTGTAGCAAAGAAAAAAAAAAAGGTTAAGTGCTAAGAGTATTCGTTGCATGTTTTCTAATTTCAGATATATATTATTTACCTGGTTGATGGTTGGTAAATTGGTTGATTTCTTTTTAATTCCTTCTATGGCAGACTGGAATGTCCTAAAGTGGAAGTCTTATTCAAACTGTAAAATTGGGTTGGAAAATATTCTGTAAGTTAAAAAAAAAAAAAACTAGCTTTCATTCGCTGTTTGAATTCATTAGTTAATAGCATTTAAACATCTTTTTCTAATTATATTAATACCTTGTATAAGCATAATTTACTAAAACTAATTTTGTTAAATACACATCAATGCAAATAGAAATCTTTTACAGCTGACAGAAAATGTGGATTTACAAATTGAATTGGTGGATGTGGAATTTCATAAAGATCCATTGAATTTGCAATCAACTACATATTTCAGACAATCGGAGAATCGAACCATCGGAAAAATTTGTTCTAAAACTTTAGCATTTGTTATGCGTGGCCCTAATTCTTCGGCTGTGCAGGTGGTTAGTATGATGGATGTACCCGCACGATGTCTCAAAATGGGTCATGCATCGACAGACCTTCCCTGTCTAAAAAACCAATACCTTATTTTACTGTTGCTAGTGTTGTAACCGATTTACTAAAGAAAGGGTAAGTTTGAATGAAGTTTTATTTTGGTTCCTTGCAATTGTTTTCAGTCCTGATATTGAGCAAAGATATTTGTATGGGAAAAAAAATAGCTAAAATGTAACACACATTTTTTAAATTTTCAAATGATTAATAATGAATGAAATGCGGTCATGTTACTTTTTATCTAGTTTTATACTAATATAGCATGACTGAATATAATTAATCTCAATTTTAAAATCTGTAAGAAGTAATTATGGCTGATTGAAAAATTCAAAATTGTATCTGCATAATATCTATTAGAATATTAAACTGATAATAATTTTATGGCAGATTTATAATCCTTTAAATATTAGAGGTATTTTAATACGAATGATGACCCATATTGATATAACATACTTTGACAAATCTTGTTTGTAAGATCATGTAATCTTTTAAGCAATGTTTTCTTTTTGCTGTTAAAACGCTTGATCTGTTTTTCTATTGAAAGCAATTTAATTTTACACGATTTTTTTAAAACTTTATTTTATTATTTGAAAGTGTGTAATGAATGCAAACGATTTAAAAATCTAGTTCTACAAAAAGCATTCATGCACCTAAGAAAATCTTTTAATGTAATAATATGTAATGGATTTTAAAAGATATACGGAAAGATGTAAGTACTCATTGATGCAAGTTGCCTGTAAAAAAGCAATTTTTCGAAATTGTAAAAAAAAAAAGCACTTCATATTGAATAGAAAAGTATTTAATATAATCAGGTTTTTGATAAAATCGGTAGAAGTATTCAAATAAAATCAGTCGTAGTATTCAGAAAATAAGGAAAACGCTGTTCGTACTTTTCTATTGTTTTTTCCTTTAAAAATTAGCTTTGTAAAATCATAGTCTTGGGTATTATTTAAATATAAAATTGAGATTTTATCAGCTCCATGTGTAGTCCGATTTCCTTGAAGTCATTTGATTGCTAATTATCTCGAATAGCGAGTTTCAAAATTTATCATGATGGTATAATTGCAAGCTGTTTTAGTATCTTTGTTTGTGTCAGGAACAACTTTGAACTAAACCAAACTAGGCAAATAACTATAATATGCTAATGTGTTTTTTAATATTTGCAATATAGCTGTGTTTAAGAAAAAATTACTTATTAAAATATCTCATAATTTTGTAACAGCATCCCACTAATTCCAGATGTTAGTTTGTTGGATAAGTAAAAATTCTTAACATTTCACGAGCTCTGCTACCGGAAAATTAGGTTGCATGTATACTTTAGGCTTAAAAAATATATAAAACAGTTTTTTTTTTTTAAATTCAAACTGTATTGACAGATATTTACTGAGATCATTATTAATTTTGTTTGCTAATCAAAGTAATTGCATCATCTTTTAAGGAATTTAACCAGCAAAACATTATAAACATTTAATTAAATTTAGATTAGCGAAAAGGTTAATTCAAAATTAAGAGACTTCGATCCGAGTCCAGCGTAATTCTGTTAATCTCATATTCAATGGCCAGAGTGAGGGGCCACCCCAAAACTTTCTCGCACAATAATCTATACTTATAATAAAGCTCAGTGTGTGTGTGTGTTGGCGCTCTACAAGCCAGACCGTTTGACCTACTGCTACCAAATGTTATACATGTATACCTTGGAGGTCGGGAATGTGCACCTCCTGGGATCCCATTTTTTAAATTTTTAATTAGAATTTTAATTATTAATTAAATACTAACTTTCCCGCCAAAAAATGCCAAATGAGTAAGGCTTCAGTTATTTTTCACACGCTAATGAGGTTAGGCTTAACATTTTTCGACCGATTGTTTGAAACGTTTATGTTTATTTTCTTAATGTTTGATCCATTTAAAGTTAAACATTATTAATTTATCGATCTTTCAGATTCATTCTGAAGTACTTTTGAATCAAAATAAAACAGAATTTTGGAAATTAAAAATTTCTAATCTGCATAGCGTTACCCCAACTGGCGCAGAAAAATTCACGCATTTGCGTTACTATAACTGGCATTGAAAATTCACGCGCGCGCATTGTGTTCTGATTGTTGGCAACTATTTTCAACGGATGCGGACTTGATTTAAATTATTTTTAGGTTAGTTGTATGCTTTTGTAATTAAATTGTATTTATATTAGTTATATATTTTTTGTAGTTTTTAAGTAGTTTTTTAACCTGTTTTCGACCGATTATTTTAAACGATTCTGTTTATTTTCTTAGTATTTGATGCATTTAAAATTAAACATTAATAATTAAGCGATCTGCTCATGATGAATCTGAGAAAATTTTGTTGACAAATTCTTGAGATATTACATAATTTAACAAATTCTTGAGATATTACATAATTTAACAAATTCTTGAGATATTACATAATTTAAGAAAGATATTCTTTAGTGCACATAAAGTTTAAATTGACTCTGTTTTCAGTAATCATATTATAAAAAAATGCTTCGTTTCAGTAAGAAATATAATTATAAATATATTAATTGCAGATTAATCATTTCTACTTTAATTTTAAGCATAAATTCTACGGGAGCTAACAGAAAATTAGAGAGATACATATTACGTTATGACTGAAGGCCTTTATAATATTATGAGTGAATTATATGACTATCAAAATTTGAAGTTTTAAAATATTTTGATGAAGAAGCTTTTAAAGTAGGAATTACATAAAATATTTAATTATTAAAATTTTAACGAGCATTAAAATTGGTGAACCGGCTGGTCGCCAAAGGCGGCTGGTCTCTAATAAACTTGTCATACCAGAGAAAGCCTTATATGACTTTGGCATACAATAGTTACGAAATATTAATTTTTGGCGAGGATTTAGCATTTTTACTGAATTAATCAGGTATCCTTGGCGAGTTATTTGGTGATTAATCCCTGGCACACTAATAGTATCTGAGAATGAAATTTTTGCTTTAGACACGTTTTCCACAGTCGATTGTGACAAAGATTTGACAAAAAATTGCTTTTGTAACACAGAATTCTATACCTATTTTGATATATTTTAGTCATTGGGGTTTTTGAACTATCGTGTTTACGTGTTTCCAATAGAAAAGACCGAAAGACAATCAATCCGTTGTTGGATTTGGCTCAAAATTTGACAGATGTCTACACTACAGATGTTAAATCTGTGTACGGAATTTTATATATCTAGCTTTCTTTGTTTTGTAATTATAGTGTTACGTTCGAACAGCCGGGCAGACGAACTTCCTCTGAACAGATTTTATTGAAAATTTGATATAAATCTTCAAATTTGGTGTGAAGACCGTATACCAAATTTCGACCGTCTAGATCAAAGCTTTTTTTTTTTAGTTATCTTTATCACAAACACGCAAACTGACATTTTCCAAGAAGTTGTTTTTTGAACTCGGAGGGGTCTAAAACATAGAGATTCGTCAAAATCTTAAGTTCGAATTTTTTGGCGATTATTATACTTTCTCTATACTACGTATACGAGAAAGTAAAAATGCTTTGCACTGTGACTTGATGTAGTTAGGTGATATTTATGTTCAATTTTTAAAATCTTTTCTGCTTGCTTTTTTTCAAGCTCTAGGGTTTTTTTTTTTTTTTTTTTTTTTTTTTTTTTTAACATTAGCACTTATATGATTACGATTATACTATTTACGTCAAAATAATTACGGTTTGGAAAATTAAAAATGTTTATTTATAATTTTCTATATTATTGATTCTAATGTAAGAAATATTGAAGTGACCTATACATTATCATATGCTTTTAATTTAGAGCATTTACTTTGCATTACACAAAGACTGTTCTGAATTTTGAATGCAAATTATTTCTTAAATGCAATATCCTGATTTTATTAGCGATGTATGTAATATATTAGCGATATGGTATTTTCCTCGGGTAGTTTGGGTATTTGGAATTTTTTGGAATCAGCTAATTATTGGCTGGAAAAACAAGCACATTAGTGGAGCTCAGAAAATTAATTGCTTATGCAATGTGGTTTCAAAAATGTTCCGGCATAAGTGAACATTGCTCAACAAAGCTAATGAATTAATGCAATTAATCATGCTTCCTTCCTTGCAACTTATTTTTACCCATCATATCGTCATCGAAATCGTCCTCTTCCATGTCCCTTTTTTTTTTTTTTTTTTTTTTTTTCCTCTTCTTTCCTTTGAACTTGGAACTTCTGTGAATGAAGTAATTGAATATTACAATTTCTGTCATATCAACAAAGTAAGTGAAAGAATATATTTTTATCTTCATCAGAACTATTTATTCATCTTTTGAGATACTATTTAATATAGAATCAAATCACATGCCAAATTTGTATGCTGTCTTAATTGTATGTTATTTTATGCTTTCCCTTTTGCACAAAATGTTGCGAGAATTAAATTGGCTGGATGGGGGGCGGGGGTTCGATGAGTGATGGTTACCTGAGTGTGAAATGACTCCAATAAGGAATAATGGAAGTAGGCATGATTCAAACCATGACAATTTTAATATTCAGTGATCTTAGAGATGTTAGGCGAAGATTTTATAAGTATAGATCAGACCCTTATTTTTAAGTTTTCCACGTTGTTTCAACTTGTAATGATGCAAGAATCCATGAGATTTTATTATTATTTTGTTGTTGTTTCACTTCATAAAGAATATCATTTAAAAATATTACTTTTTAAAAAATTATGAATTTTGTATTTTATTCATTGAAACATAATTTACTGATTTTATTGCTTTTGTTATTTTTACAAAAGATTTAATGCAAAAGAAAAATAAATGTTAATTCTTTCAGAATCATTCTTTGAAAATCGGGCTGTAATATATAATAAATACATCGTATATTTTAAATAAAAGGAAAACATCGTATCATCATTAAGTATAACAAAATTTGCTTGTTAATGTTGTCTTGTATAACAATTTATTTTTGTTATACCGTATTGTATAACAAAAAATGTATTCCTGTCTTTGCCACAAGTGTATAAAATCTCAGCACTTTAATATTTTTTTTATGAAACTTAATTTATAGGTATTTTGGCAACATTTTTCTGATAGATAGAATATACAAAATTTCAAATTTTTAGTTCGTAATTTTTTTTTTAATAAAGCTCTAGCCGACGGATTTTTTCGATCTCTTTATTGGCCAATACTTTAGTGAACAACCGTTACAGAAACCAGAGTAATAGGTTGATCGCCTAAGTATAAATGATGGGAACGGTTGCTATTTTAAAATAAATGTTTTCTTTAAATCGATTATTTAAATATCTTTATATCTCCAGTGAATAATAATTTGAGTAGAACGAAAACAAAAAAGTGAAGAAACAGGCTTTCATACGAGTTTTGAAAGAGATAAAACTTGAACATTACCAGAGCAGCGTGCGATTTCCCTATCTGATTGAAGTCCATTTGAAACGAAATGGAAGTAAATCGCAGCATGTTTGTTAATCGATGTGTGTCTGAGAATCTACTTTTTCTTTTTATATTGAAATATTTTCGCTTTTATTTATTTATTTTGCTTTGAGAAATAATGATTTCCTGAAGTATACTTTGTGTTTTAAATTCTGCTGATTGAAGCAGGAAAGTTTGTAAATCCGCCAATGTAAACTGGTTTCGAAAATTGATACGTCTGGTATTTCCTTGTAATATTTAAATATTTGTAATAATTTTATCCCAATTTTACTACCAAAACATTATTGTGTCTACAGTTTTCTGGTAAATGAATTTTACGTTGATAGAAAGGGGACGGATGTCTTCATCGAGTATAGTATTCTATAGTGATTTTCTAGCCAGACAGCTAGCTACCTAGGATTGCTGGCCTGAAACGAGTAGATTTACCGAAAAATGTT
>JAPMOR010031545.1:1188023-1218729 GCA_026543865.1 Argiope aurantia | reverse complement strand
TAAAGAATAATTGATTATTCACTATATATTGGAATATTAATAATTTTCAATGTATTATTTTTCTTTCTTCTGCCGAAAGTATAGTAGTCTTCTGTTAATAAAGTTATATATAAACGCTAACCTAAAATGTTCTAATTGATCAATATGAAGTGGTACCAGAACTAAATTATGATTTGTTTATTTTTCAATTTTTAAAATTTTTATTACCTTAATTTAAATTTATATTAGATTTTGATCTCGAATCCGAACATTAAATATCAGTAAGGGTTTGATGAATATCAATGCTAAAATTAGCCAAGTCAATACAGACAAAAAAAAAAGTCTGTATAAAATTATTTCAAGAGTAAATTCTCTAAGAAAAGAATTTTGGAAAAAAAATCGTTTGCAGATTTTATTCTGATTTTATTAGAAAATATATTTCTGTTCTATAAAGAGATAGTGTGACGCTCATTCCTTTTCTTTATAGTGTGATATATATAATTTTTATATTGTTCTTAAAAACCAAAGCGAAGAATTATAAGTTATCCAAACAAATTAGGTGTTCTGAAACTGCATAATGTCCTATTCTTCTGGTCAGCTAATGTATCTTATTATGTTTATCGTTCTATTATTCAACATTATTCAAATTCAAACGGTATTTTCAGATTGTAATTAATGATAATTTTCTCATCCATTTCAGTTTTTGGACAATTCTATTAATGGATTTTATAGAATTGTCTGACTGTTATTTTGAAGTCATAGACTTTTCATACAAATCTAGAATGCGATTCAGTGCTAGCGTTGTTTGTTTAAATGTGTGATATAGGATAGGTTTTCTTTGTTTCTTATCTTACAAATTTGATAGTGGAATTTTTAAAGAAATCTGTTTGATAACATGGTTTGAAGTGTTGCTACTTCTAAGTTTTTGCTTTGCTTAAGTATCGATTGCTATTTCCTTTTCAAAACTTATGATTGTCATTCTTCTATTGTCTTTCTTCCTCGTGTAATGTTCTTTGTGACTTTAAAACACTAAAAGAGAAAAAAATATCGTGTATGAACTGTGTCTAATTTTTGTGTACAACTGGGCATTTTTATTTTCTAGTAATATTTACATATTTTATTATTGACATAAGTGAAATAAGCATTTTTTAGATGTCTTTCTCCAATTAAATATCTTGTGGCTTACATATTATTCTTTCTATATTTACATTTAAAAAAAACTATATATTGCAGTTTTAAACTTAAACATTGTAATTCAAGCAAAATCTTTATTGCAACATTGCTTCTACTTGTTCCTTTTATCTTAAATATGAACTTACAAAATTCCCTTTCAAACTAAATATCAGAATATTTTAATTATCATTCAACTAACCGATCATTAAAGTTTAATATTTTTACTGATTATTATTGACTTAAGGCTGCTGTCAAAGGGCGTTATTTTATACCTTCACGATTTGCATGATGACATCTTTCTCTCTATTTATTGTTAAAAGGTGGCTTCGCGCCAACTTATACAATAATTCCTTGACTACAATATGTTTACAGCGTTCTTCAGTTACTTTAGAAAGACTTATTAAAAAGTTTATATAGACAAGCATATTTTTAATCAGTTACTTTATATTAATTTTTCTGCAGATATCTCTCAATGAACTGTAGCTTGAAAATGTCTTGTCAAAATCTCTAGTAGTGGAATAACATTTGATTCTACATATTTATTGTAAGCAACAAATACTGAAATTCGAATGCATAGAAGAATATTTAAAAATTCAACCAGATTTTTCAAAGTTAGCATTTAAATATTTAAGTCAAGAATATTTTGCTTATCTACAATAATGATCGTATTGCATGTAAAAGATGAAGCAAATTGATGATGAATAAATATTTCTTTTATGTGTTGATTGTTCTTATATTTAAGAAAACGTTGAAATGACACATTTACTGAATGAAATAACATTTCTACCTAAAATACAATGATGTTCCTATCATTTCCGAGTAGACAGCTTCTTTAAGCCACTAGGTTGAAGGGGGGGAGGGAGGTCGCAGACAAACAAGTTATCAAATAAATGGATTCTACGTCAAATCTTATATTAGAACTACAGTGCATTTCCTTTTAGTTAGAATTGTTATTAAGTAAACAAAAAGAACTTATCATTAAATAATTAAAGAAATGAAAATTAATTGATATATTGGAATATTAATTATTCATTTAATTATACTGTTGTACTTGACAAGTCTTGTAATAATGATTTTTCATACTATATTTGTTTAAAACTTATTATTTCTTTAACTCATCATAATAATTATATGCTTTTAATTGTAAATAAAGAGATCATTAAATAATAATTATGAATTATTATTTAATTCTCAAGATTATTTATCAAGAATTTTATTATTTTAGTTACTTTTTATTTAAACTAAACTAAACTGAATAATTATTGATTAAGATTATAAAGATGTGATGTTTATTGATTTTCATTGAACTGTGAAATTAAATAGACCAGTTATTAAAAAAGAGGCACTGCCGCCAGTTTGGTACTAATGATTAAACAAGCAAAGTATGTGTTTTGTAAAATAACTAAATAATCTTTGGGAAAGTTTATTAGGAAAAGGTTCAAAATAGCTTATTTTATTCAATCTGAATAGTCTTTTGATTAGCATTTTGCCTCAGTTATGCAAATAAGATCGCTAGCTGTGAAAGTTTTCGCAATAAATGCGTGCATAAATTAAACACATCAGATCAACCTACTTATTTGCTCATTTATTCTAGTCACGCCTCTAACATTTTATGATTGCACAGGAAATCCTTTTTTATAATAATTATAATAGTGATACTTCTTCAGTGCCTATATTTACCATTTTGTGGTTTTATGGTTACTTAATTCTTTAAAGTGTATAGATTCGCATCCACTTTTATATTTAACATATGAAGAATGTTCTCATTGTATTTTTTTCTTGGATTTTCTTAAGTTTTCAACAGTAATAATAATTGTAATATAAATAATATTTATAATATATTTAATTACCTTAATTAAAATCTTATTTATGACAATAATCCAATATAAGCCAGATATTGTGTAAAGGTCGCAAAGATGTAGTTACCAGATTGGTGTCCTTTAAAACTATGTGTTTAATAATAACAGTGTTTCTTAAAATAAAATCACTTGGAAAAAATAAATAAAAGAAATAATCAGAATATCGGAAAAGTTATTTCCTTAAATAATTAAACTTTTAGGAAACTGAATTCCTTGCAGTAAGCGTACTCAAAAGATTTTCTTTCACTGTATATAGTAATTAATAATATACACTGTGTATAGTGTAAATTAATATGCATTATTTTCCATTTCAGGAACAATGCTGGTGTTTTTATTACTCTTTCTAATTCAGAAGCATTGTGCATATGCCCAAGGACCAGAAGGCTTCTTTAACAAATCTTCATACGTGTCCATTAGTTCTTTATTTGACGCACGAAGTAGAACTTCGTTCAGTTTTAGAACTTGCTCCAGTGGGGAGCTATTATACCAAGAAGGTATCACTGGAGACTATGTAAATGTGACTCTCTTACCAACGGGCTCTTTGGAGTTCTCGTGGGAAGTGAACAGAGTTCACCACTCGGTGACTGTAGGTGCTAATCTCATAGACAATCGCTGGCATGACGTGGATCTCGTCCATAACCTTGGATCCGTAACGTTATCTGTGTCCAAGAGCAGTGTGCCTGTTGCAAATAACTCCTACAACAAGGATCTCTTTGATTTAAGGCTAGACAGCGGTCATCCCCAACTGACTGTTGGAAGAGGTTTTACCGGGTGTATTCTACAAGGAGCTGGAGTGGTTCTGAACGATTCTAGCATATACTCATATGAAGTGGAGTGGAAGAAATGCCCTTTGCCGACCAAAGCTTCCTGTGGTAAGTGATTTGAAATCTAGCCTCAAAGTCTAGCAATTTGTTCAAAGTTGGATTAATTTTTAGGTACTGTAAATTCGATTCGATAAGTATTTTTTCTAAAAGCGTTAATTTAAAATCACCTAAATAAATGTTTTTTATTTGCGTACATTTGATTGTATTAATTGGCAGTTCTTTTATATTCTTGCAGTATTATCGGTATTTCTAAATTTTGTTATATGGTTAATTGATAAAATGAAGCTAGAAATATTCTTTCATATTTTAAAGAATTCTTTCATATTTTAAAAACATTTTTTTAAAAAAATAATAGCCTTTATTTCCAACAGTAATAAGCAATACAATAATTAGCTATTATATGATCGACTTTTAATATTGTTCGGCATTGCAGTAGTTCGTTAACTTTATCAAATATAATGTTGATTCAATTTAATTAATTACAAATTCAAACGAAATAAGTATATTTGATGTTGATTTAAATAATAATTCTGATAGAATTGGTATGATTTTGTATATTATGAAAAGCGGAAGCTGAATTTTAAAACCATCCTAAAATTCACTGATTAAGAAAAGGAAATGCTAAATTTATTTACTTTAAGCTACATTTAAAGAATGGCTTATGTTTTCAGAATATTTCACAATAAATTCGACAAAAAGCTTTCATCGCAAAAAATTCGAATGTTCATGCTATGTAAACTATGGGTGAACATTTGATAGTAAAAAACTTCAGATTTTTTAAAAGATATTTTTAGTAAGTTTAATAGTTACTCCTAGTAATGTTGACAATTTAAGCAAATCTTAAGTATCCATAATTCTTAATCAGTATTTCAAATACAAATCGTAAGTGCAAATATATAAATATATTGTCTCTGACATATAGCGACGGTATAGGAAAGGCAGTAGAATATAAATGCCCTTGTCGCTAGAAAGACAAAAATGTTATCTGTATGAGATATGATGTGGAGGCGGGGAGAGAAGGGGGGAAAAATCTTGTCTTGTCCCTTGTACTATTTCCCTTTCTTAACCAATGATGATGGCTAGGGGCGGAAACTATTTTTTTTTTCCGGATTAAACTCACTACACCATTGTGTCTGCAGGAGGTGTAATGAAATTAAATATAGACTAAGGCTAAATGCCAGCGTTAAGTGAAAACCAGTAATTTACAATGTTCTTCATGTAAAGGTCCAAAGGAGCGTTCAAGTCCAAAAAGAAGCTTGAAGTTATAAAAGTTTTAAATACAATAATCTAATGTAGGTTTTTTTTTTTAACTTCAAATATATATCTGTAGGAATAGCACTTATAGATAATTTACTGAAGGCGTCAGTACCTGTAAATGATCATGTCTCTTACTATTTCCAAGACATTTAAAGTATTATTTGTTATCAGTATCATTTTGTTGATTTTGAAATGAATTTGCATGTATATGATGAGAAAAAAAGGTTATAAAATATATAAATGCATTAATAACTCCGTGTTTATATTATATGTGCAAGACTTGACGCATATTTTATATTGTTAATTTTAAACTTTTTATTTTATTTGTTTGTTTCTTCTAATGGAAATTTAAACTTTATCTGAACTTAATCTATTATACAATTACTACTTTGAAACCACATACTATACATTATAAATTCGGCGCGGAATTTTCAGTAAGAACGTCTTTAACCGAATGATACAATTCCTGTTTGAACTATTCATAAAATATACCCCTCTTTAACGCCGATTTACAGACTTTATTATGATCTGATTTTTAATATAACCTGCTGTACTAATGGTTTTAGTTTGGTCTCTACCTGTCTGATTGAGGGGGAGGGAGCAAATTATATATTATTTCCAAGCTTTTCTAAGATGCAATCTCGGAATCTGTGTTTTAAAAAATAATAAGTGAAATATTATTTTCTTATGTTTCATCAACTATCTATATAAAAAGTTATTAAATTTATATTTCTAACAGCGTAGCTACAAAAAATCATTCATTATAGAAAACATTTGATAAACAGAGAAGAAAGGTGGAAACTAGTGGGATTTAAAAACTTTATATGTAACCTTTACCTACATTTGATTGTGCTGATTTTTGTTGCTTGGTTTTTGTTACTAAAAATTAATTATTCAAAATTCATCTGTTAGTGATTTACTGTTCTTAAAAATTAAAAATGCTTCATTTTCCTGCGTGTTTTTCTTGTATTATTGATAACTAGCCGCCTTTGGCGACCAGCCGGTTCGCCAGTATTACCGCTCACTACAATTTTCAATTGAATATTTTAAGTAACTGGTCTCTTAATAGATTCTCAAACAAAACATTTTTAATCTTCAAATTTTGATAGTCATACCAAACTTATACTGTTGTTTAGATCGTTTCTTTCAATTTACTATATATATTTTGCTAATTTGTTGTCATTTCCAGTAAAGTTGTCATTTCCAGTTTTAATTTAAAGTGGAAATGATGAAATTGCAATTATTATAAAGATATTTTTAAATAAAACCAAGTGTTTTATTTTATTTATCATCTTTATTGTTATTTATTTATTATTATTATTACTGAATATGAGTATTGCAAACCGAATCGCTCGGTATTTAAGTCTTATGTGAACTACAAAATATTTTTCGTAATTTATGTAATATCTCAAACAATAATTCAACAAAAATTTCTCAGATTCAGCATAAAATTCAGTTTTTAGTTTTGCTTTCAAAAGGATTGAAATGAAATCAATAATATTTTGTTCCGGCCTATAAATATATTTCAAAAATTATGAAGTCTAAATTTAATGCAGTAAAGTATCATATTCTGAGAAATATTCTGGACACACCAAATTTTAAATAAATGAATGAATGTTTCTGTTTTCCACGATCAACTAAGACTTATTTATGAAGTTTTAAATGTTAAAAATTTAGAAAAACTCAACATTTTCATAATCTTAGGCCAATTAATCTTGAGAAACCTGCGCGCTGATTGGCGTATTTTCTTTGAAACGATCGATGGAAAATCTAAAATTATCCTTTTTTTATTGAATAGTGATATTCAAATTTTCATAAATCAGTCACTTTAAGTGATTGATTTAGTTGATTGGAAATTAATTCTTTTTATTTAAAGTATTAGTGTTTCAAGAACATTTTGTTAATCGTGATTTCCACAGCAGATGCTTTATGTAAAATCAAAAATTCGTTATTTATTAGAGCATTTATTGAATCAAGTTACATAAAATATAAAATTTTTCCATTTAGACTATTTTAGCAGATCTGTGTCTATTACTAAAGGTTTACAAATTAGCTCTATGGCCATGATTTGAATGGATATCCTGTTCATATTAAACAAAACTTGCCTTAAAATAAAATTGCTTTATTGGATTAATAATGTAGAGAGTGTAAAAGATCATAAAATAATTTTTCTTGATTTTATATTTTAGAAAAAATAATATTTCATATTTGTTTCATTTCCTACAGACACGTGCCGAAAATTATATTTTTGCAGATTTCATTTCCAAAAAGATTTAATTTATTTTTAATTGGAGCTTTAATCAATGTGATGGCAACACTTTGAAAAAAGCTAATTTTTTCCCGTGAATGCGAAACGTGCTTAATTTTAATTTTCATTTTTTACGAAAAAAATTATTGAAAAACATAGTTAAAATATTTATTTAAAAATTCATTAAAAATAGAAATTTAATTTTAAGTAAAACATTGGTATTATTTAAAAGATAAATTTTTGATCTTTAACTTCATGTAAAAATCTTTTTTGTGTTGGTAATATTTTCTCAAGTTATAGCAGAAACACGTCAAAATTTCGCTTAATTTTTTAATGAATAAAATTTTAGTTAAAAATTCAAAAAAAATAACTCCCAGGTACACATTCCCGGCCTCCACGTTATACACGTGCCAAATTTGGTAGCTGTAGGTTGAATGGTCTGGCCTGTAGAGCGCCAACATACACACACACACATTGAGCTTTATTATAAGTATAGATATAGATATAGAGCATCTTAAAATCCATGAATTTTTTAGCGCTATTGCAGCATAAACTCTAAATTAAATATAGAATTGTAAGGCATTGTTTTGTGTAAATACAAACATTATACATTATTCCAATATATGCCTATGAATTATGCAAGTATCAGAAAAAAATTGCTAATACAAGAAAAATAAACATTTTTTTAACCCTAATCTATATTTGCCTACATTAAAGAATTTTCCCGGTTCTTTTGTTCCATGAATAGAATTTTAATTATATGTAAATGCATTATTAATATCATTTTTATATATCCTCTTTTGTTTTGCATCTGATAAGAATGCAAGTTGATTTTACAATATCATTTTTCATACAATTTTATGCTGTATAATCTGATGGAAGCATAACAATTACTCATATAAAAAGCATATATTATGAAGTATAATTTTCATTTATTAAATAGACCCGGCAAATTTTCAAAATTCAAATTTTATCATAAGGAATTCAGTTAATTCTGAATAATTTTGTCAAAAACTGATTTAACTTGATGAGCTTGACTGATTTAGTCATTTTTATAATGAATTTACATGAATGAATAGATTTGCAACCGAGTCAACAGAAAGAATTGATTTTAAAGAGCGCTTTAGTTTGTTATACAGTGTTCTAATTTTTTTATTATTGAAGAATAAATGCACAATTGCTGTAAGTTTGCGCAAATTTTTGCTCTTGTAATTTTACAATAAAATAATTGTTATAAACTGAACTCGAAATCATAATAAGCGAGTAATTCAGGCAGGATTAAATTCCATGAAGCAGATTATTAGTTTTAAAACTACCGTTCTTGAAGTAATAATTAATTAATTTTCCACCTAAAAAAAATCGCGTTGGGAGATATATATCTCGTATGGTCTTTTTTAGTATTATTTATTTATTTGAACTTTAACTCAAATTCTTGAGTTCATTGGAAGTTTATCCAGAGTCATTTACTGTTTTAATTGAGTGTATTTCTCTAATGTAATAAACATTGTTAGACTTATCAGGTAACAAGAACTCAACCATTCATATTATTCTTTTAATTGCTTCGACGGCATTAAAAGGGAATATATTTGTGATTTTGTTTTACATTTAAACCAGAATTTTTATTATTTAATGATTTCTTAAAAATCTTTAACAGAGGTTATGGGATTATTTTAAATGTAAATTCGTGCATTAATTAATTTAAAATCTTTTACACTCAGATAACTTGACCTTCTCTGTATTTTCTAAAGATAAATCACTGTTAGGAAAATAAGATTTACCATTTATTAGGAATACGACAAAAAAATTGTATTAATATGCGTTTTTTACTTGTAATAAAAAAACACTAAATAGAACTCCAATTATCTTGGTAAATTTTAAATTTCCAGAGGGGAGGGGGAGTGTTTACAAAGGGGTCTTACCGAGTGAAAACTTCGAAACAACTGTCTTTGATATGTTTAAGATATCATCAAAGCCGGTCCAAATATCTGACGAGTACAATGCGAAAGTGTAAAAATGATGTTTAATAAATTTTAAGAGTTACATTTGTATTACCTGCTGATTAAATAAAAAAAAATTAAAAAACAAGCTTTCTGTGGCTGATTAAAAATTGCGAATAAATCACCAATCTTTCAAAAATGCCTACAATGTGTAATTTATTTATTGCAGTCATATGTTTTATTTGCTGCGCTTTGTATTTTTTTAATTATAACTCCTTAGGATATTTTTTTAAATTTAACATTTCTATTAATTATCAAATTTTCAAAATATAAAATTTGGGAATCTATATATATAAAAAATAATAATAATGATAAATTTGAAGATAGTTTTTTAGAGGGAAGGAGCATAATGGGCATGAAAAAATCAACGAAAATATAGGACTTAAGGTAAAAGGATGCGATTTTCGCGTTTCCTGGCAATGATATGTTAATAAGTTGTTGAAATGTATAAAATGTGAACATTTTTTAATCGTTAAATTAATGCATTAAAATCAGTTTTCATCTCTTTCTTTCCTGAAGAACGAACCATTTTCCCTGGTTTTTTTTTTCCCCGGATCAGGTTTGATTTTGATTTCAATTAATTCAAAGATGTGCAGTGCTAATTGGTCCCATACTTCAAAACTTCTAATGACGTCAATAGATTTCTCTCAAAAAAAAAAGAAAGAAAAGAAAAGAACCATTTCAAGTCATTTAACAAAACGCAATTACAAGAATATCAAATATTTACCGATTTTGCGATGCTTTGTATGAAAAATTTTACAAGGTATGCTGTTAACAATGGTTGGGCATTTAGCTAATGGCAGTTTTGTTTCATTAACTTTTTTTTACTACAGAGAAATTATGACAAAGTTGGCAGATTCTTTGTATGTCTAGAATCGACAATTATTGAGACATGTAATAGCTCGACTTGTTAGATTTTCGATTATATATGCTGGTCTCTTCATGTTTGATACTCTCGTCAAGGCTCATAGTTTCATTAGGTATTCTTATTCTGAAACCATAAATCAAAAATGATGGTGACAGCAATCGCTGACATGATTGTAAATCAAACAAGTGACTCATCTTATAAACAGTTTAGTCAGAAAGAGGCAAAACCCACTTACCAAATGTTTGAAACGCGAGTGTATAGATACTAAATAAACTATATTTAAAAATTCCTTTAATTAGATTTTTAGATTTCCATTGAATGTAATACAGATGTTTAAAGTTATGACATTTGAAAATAAGAACCAAAATTGTTTTTGGATTTGATTCCTGCAAAGTTTTCAAGTCATAATATGAAGATCTTATTATTTTTATAATGTAATTCATTATAAAAATTATGAATTTTGTAGTCTTTAACTTTATAGGTTTTTTATCCCTCTAAGTTTGAATTTTTTTTTAAATTTATATTGTAGCAGTCTTTACCCGAATGGTTTTTGTTGGAAGTTTATACAATTATGTTTTTTAAATATTGTATCTTTTTATTCATAAATTATTCTTATCTTTTTATTCTGTTCTTATGCAGATGGCTACGAAACTGATCCATGTTTTTATCAACCTTGTCATAAAAATAGCAAATGTTCACCTTCGCCAAATGGATATCAGTGTGAATGCAGTAATCGGTATGCTGGAGCAAACTGTGATATAGATCTAGGTAATTTTTTTTATTTACTTATAATGTAATATGTTACATTTAGATTTTCTCTGTTTTTCATTAACACTTTAAATATTATATCGTCTATTTATAGTATATAATGTGTGAGTTGAGCCACTGGAAAAGCTGTTTACTTCCTGCAGTTATTTCAGTAATTTTTTAAACCTGTTGAACATTTTTCCATGCTGAAAGTTTGGTGATCTGGCATTGGCAAAAATCATATCATTTGCTTATCACTTCTAGTAACCATAATTTAAATCTAAAAAATCAAATACCATTTCTGGGAATATTAAAATAAAATCAAATATAAAATTTAATTTTCATACTGTGAATCCATCTCCAAATGTTATTATATAGAGAGGGAAGAGACTTTCAACCTCTCGTATTGGAGCTGTAAATACTGAAAATCATAATGTGAAGCTTGTTCATTTAGCTCCTAACACCAACCTAAGTTTTTATGGTTTTATCAGAAGTTTATACAATAAATAACAGATAAAGGCAGAAAACAATGAGATTGGCAGGATTTCTTGTGAGTTATACTTCTGATTCCTCTTAGAATAATTTTAATGATTCAGTGTGCATGCATACTCAATGAATATACATGATTATGTCAATTTTTCTGAAATAATATATGTATAATTTTATGTCTATTTCAAGAAACTGCATTTTAAATTTATTATTGTTTTAAATTAATTCTGATTTTTCCTTTTAAAATTATTATTAATAATATTGTAAATGAATATACTTTTTAAAAATCTTTGAAATAATTTAATGAATAGTTGTGTATGGTCTTTTGAATTTTGTTTCCTCTGTGTTCAATGATTCATGCTTAGCACTTTATTTTATTTTTCAAATCAAGTCCTTCTAAATTAGGAATATTTATTTCAGGTCCTCTCTGTGATAAACCAGAGTACAATCAATGCCAGAATGGTGGCACTTGTCAAGAAGATGTTTTGGGGAACTTTACAACCTGTGCTTGTCCTCCCAAATTCACTGGTACCCATTGTGAAACAATGGTTGATAACACTTTTTGTGATTTAATGCCTTGTCGCAATGGTGGAACTTGCAACATTAATCAATTCAGAACTAGTTATGTATGTACTTGTCCACAAGGTAAGTTATTAGTATTGAATTTGAGATAATTGTCAATTGTTTATTTTTCATTTGCTAATTCATACAGTAATATTATTTGTTGTCTAAGTATAGCAAAGGCTGAACCTTGGGCAAATAGTGCTTTCTGCGCTTACATAATTTTTATATATGTTTATAAATAATATGAATATTAATTGATCATAGTATTGATGCTCACTGAATATTATTTTTAGGTTTTGCTGGTATTGATTGTGAATTAAATATTGATGAATGTCAATCTTCTCCATGTCTAAATAATGGAACATGTACAGATGAAATAAACTCCTACTCATGTGATTGTTCAAATACTGGTAAGACATTTTTTCAATTGTTAGAAAATTTAACTAGTTTTAATTAATGAAGAAATTAAGATGCTAATGATGCATTTTAACTTCTTTTTGTGTTTTGGAGAAACATGATATATGAAGATATGATAATTGTGAAAATTATTTTAGATTTAAACCAGAATGTGTCCACGTAAACTTAATACCCCAAAGTTGGTGTGGATTTTGTATTATAATGTTCTATATGTATTACTACCTCTTCCATTGATGTTACATTTTGCCCTGATATTTTTTCTTATCCCTCCTTGTTGCTTCCTTTAACAGAAAATTAATTTTATTCTTCAATTTGAATTTGATAATATCTCTGTAGATATTTATATCCTAAATATGGTGCTTCAAAAACTGTATACTAAAAATGGTTTACTAATATTTATTTTCATGTTTTCACAGGTTATCGGGGTCACAACTGTGAAGAAAATATTAATGAATGTGAAGAAAGTAATCCATGTTATACTGGAAGTCAGTGCTTTGATAGATATGGGGACTACATGTGCAACTGTCCTTCTGGATTTGGAGGCAAGAATTGTGATCAAGAAGTAAATGAATGCGATTCTTCTCCTTGTCAGAATCAAGGTACCT
Source organism: Argiope aurantia (assembly GCA_026543865.1). Lineage (NCBI taxonomy): Eukaryota > Metazoa > Arthropoda > Arachnida > Araneae > Araneidae > Argiope > Argiope aurantia. The sequence goes on along the minus strand of JAPMOR010031545.1, from coordinate 1,205,702 downwards.
GCACTGACAATTTGAATGGGTATTTATGTCATTGCGTTGTTGGATTTGCTGGAATAAATTGTGAAGAAAATATTGATGACTGCAATGGAGTCTCCTGTCCTATAAACAGCCACTGTGTGGATGGAGTAAATTCATTTTCATGCGTTTGTGATCCAGGATATTCAGGTTTGAATTTTTTAAACATTTGAGTTAGCAAATCTATAATCATTTATGTATAATTTTGATTCTTTTTTTTATGTTTTGATTCATTGAGTTATTGAAAGTTTTCAAACTATATAATTTTAAATAATAAAGCAGGAATATTATTATAGAGTAGTAATAGTAGTAGATGGTCATGAATCAAAATTGGCTAGATTTGACTATATTTTGGTTGTCCATTATATAAAGATATGTTAGTGACTTAAAGTAGGAGAAAAATGCACCAGAATGAATGCAATGGTTATTAATCATATCTCAATTATCTCATTGACCTGCTCTGTTTCATATTTTTCTTCTTCTCAGCAAATACACTCTTCTTTAAGAGCTTGAAAATCTGTCTCCAACACATTAGAGCCTTGTTGTATTATCAAAAGTTAATATTAGTTGTTTAATATTTACAGAATCTTACTTTTTTATGATAATTAATGCAGATTTTGTGATCTCTAAAAGTTTTTGTGAGTTAATTATTTATTTTTAGAATGCAAATATGTAAATTAAAATTACTATAATTATCCTGAATATTCAGTTATTCTCAAATCAACGAGCGGTTCATGAATTTTGTCTTAATAGCAAACCTTTTAATGGGACTATTCATTAAATAAATTGCTAAATCTTATATTGGTTATCACCAGTCATTCTGATTATTGTCTTAGTATAGATCTATTATTCTCACTTCCATGACAGTTTTGAGCTAATGATAAAAAATAATCATAAATTGATTTTTTTTCCGAAGTTTAACTGTTTAATGTTTGAAAGTTTATCTGCTTAGTATGCATTGAATTGGTTTTGAATCTAGAATAATTAAGAACAAGCAATACTTACTGTGTATTAGTTTTTGTTTTCAGATAAAGCCTTCTTTCTTAAAACAGTTTTGTCTTTAAAATTTTCTGAATCATGAAAATATAATTTAATATATATACATAGGAGCTGTTCCTCACTGTCAGGAGATAGATGAATGTGCCCAAGTTCCTTGCCTCAATGGAGGAACTTGCCAGGACCTCTTGAATGGATTTGATTGCACATGTAGAAATGGATTTATCGGCAAACACTGTGAAATCAATATAGATGAATGTGAATCCAACCCTTGTCAAAATGGAGCTACGTATGTAGTGTCATATTGTACTTCTTAATTTTAACAAATATTGTATAAAAAGTTGTTTTTATTGAAATGCTTTATTAGTTGTGTAAATTTTTCATGATTAAAAATATTAACCAAGAATATCTTTTCTGAGTAAACAAAAAAAAAGCTTTAAATATATATAATATCAAATTTTGAGCAAAATCTATTAAAAGTTTGTCTCCATCTTTTTGAATATAAAATTACACTTTAACTCCAAAATGGAGAGAGCTAGATTAATAGAATTAAATACACAAATTTAGTGTGTATATTGTAAACATCTATAAAATTTTGAGTCAAATTCAATAAAGTGTTGAACATATGTCAGTTTATACTTTCAGAAGCTTGTAAGCTCAATAATTGTAAAATACAATGACTTAAATATATCAAATTTGATATGTAATAATTCTAGATAATTATTTGGCACAGATCTATAATTGTGATTACATTTGTAGATATGTGTCAAATTTTATTTTCAATCAGTTGATAAGAACATGTCAGAAATAAAATTTCGATTTTTTTAAGTACTGTTCGTTTAAGTATTCTGAAATGACCACTTTTCGTAGATTCTGTCTCGTTAAGGGAAGAGACAAGGAAGGATGAGCGCATTTCTGAAATTCTTCATCAATCTTTTGACCTTGATTTTCGTTCTATTAAATATTTTATTTTATTGTTAAATGTAAACATCCTCTCATTTCATTGTTTCTCTCACCCCTATTTTGACGAATTAAGCCCATCTTAATGCATGCGCAAAAGCGTGGAAGGTTTTAGAATCCGTTGTCAAACAATATTATTAATTTCATGCTAGGGATTATTTGTCAGAAAATCTCCAAGGATCACACAATAAATTCATTGAAAATGCTGCATTCACACCAAAGATCAAAAATTCATAACTATTGTTCTACAATGCTAAGCAAGATATACTCTGTCTTACTTCAAAATCTATAATTTTTTGCAGGGGATTGAGAGTATACGAGAACGTTTTGAGGTGACCATTCCTCTTGGTTAATAATTCTATAGTGTTATGGGACTCTCTTCTTTAGAAAGTTCATGTGCACAATCAATAGAATTAAAATAACTCAACTTTAATGTCAGACAATTTGGCAGAATCATGAAATGAAGTTGTATGTGAATAATTTATAACCAATATTTTGGCAAACCAGCTTGTTCCCCGAGGTGGCTGATACAAAATAATTCAAAACAAAGAAAAAAATATAGTTTGATAAAAAAAAAAGAATTGGTTTTATTAATTTAAAATATTATTCATATAAAATATTTTAACATAATCTCTTTCTTACGTACATTGCTTTTGCATGTTTTTCAATTATATAATTTTCTTCCAGGTGTGTAGATGGTGCAGGAGCTTATACATGTGACTGTGTGCTCGGATATACTGGAATCAACTGTGAAACTGATATAAATGATTGTGATCCTAGTCCATGTAAAAACAGTGCAAATTGTACTGATATGGTAAAGTTGCCCTTTTTTTTTATTAATTGAATAGTTTGTCTTAAAAAAGATTTTTTTTAAACTTATATTTTCTCTGAGCTGTATAAATATCAGCATGTGAAGTTTCTTATGCTAAAATAAGGCTTGTTAATGAATTTTTTCTTTAACAGATAATTTCAAAATGTTTTTATTAATTTTTTTATTGTTATTTGATTACTGGATGATATGAATATAGGTCTGAATAATAATGTATTGACCAACTCCTGGAATTCTTTTTGAAAAAATTTCAGACTTTTATTATCAAAAATTGAAAATATTTGTATGCTGTTGAGAATCATTTCTAACAATTTTGTACAGTTAATCAAAAGAAAATGCATAAATATTTGAGAAATTTTTACCTATATTTACGAACTATCTTTGTTTTATACCATCATCACATCTTTAACTGTTTGTAAAAGTATTGTTAATTATTATATTTTTCTCTTATTCAAATTTTTTACCATTTCCATCTTTGGAAGTAATTATTTAATTATAATGATTTGATATATCTTAATTGTTTTTAAATCCTAAGAATTTGGTTATATTTGGAATGTTATAAATATGGCTGAAGAGCTGCAACTATTCATTGATCTTTTAAATTGATTTTTAAAATCCTGGCATTCATTTTTTAATTCCTGCATGAATAATACTTGTTTTAAGTGTATCAACAAAATTTGTCATCCTTTTTTATTTTTGTTGTGGAATGATTTTTAAATTACCTTTTGCATGCTGTATTGTATCCCCTGCGTCAAAAGGCATGTTTTTGTTTTGTTTTCTTCATTATGGTGTTGTTTTATGCATGCTCTTTGTTACATAACTTAGGTAAACGACTACCTCTGTCAGTGCTTACCTGGCTGGGAGGGCAAAAATTGCTCTGAAAATATCAATGAATGTCTATCTCAACCCTGCATGCATGGCCAGTGTATTGATTCCTTGAACAATTTCACATGTAGTTGTGATCCTGGATATTCTGGTAAGAAATGAAATATCTGAAACTAATGGTTGGGTTGTAGCTATTACCTGACCTATTTTGCTTTTATAGCTAGTAAAAGTTTGTGAAAGTTTAGAGTTAAATAAGTAATTTTTCATTTTCATTTAAAAAGAATTTTTAAAAATTAAACATTTGTTTGTTGCATATTAGAGATAAATTCTTGGATATATATATATATATGAAGTATTGAATAATCTTTATTTGTACAGTAATACTTATTGATATTGATTTTGAATTTATTATAATGTCTTCTTATTTTATTTACATATTATTAATATATGATATTGCATAAAGTGTGAGGAAATTAAAGTAACACATTTTTAAATAAAGGTAGCTTTTATTAGATGCAAAAAAGAAACATTCACTTTGAAATGAACTGTTGTCATCTTGCACAAGGGATTTCTGAACCAAAAAGGATGGGAGTAGCATGGGACATGGTGGATACAGTGATGATGGTCTCCAAAAAAAAATACCATTTTGAATGGGTTAATGAAATTTCTTATATTAAAAAAAAATTTTAAAATCAAGAACATGCACATGATAAAAATCACTCAATTTAAAATATTTTGAACATTATCTGAATTCAATTCAAAATTTGTATTTTATGTAAACTTTATTCAGAATTTTGAGAAAAACCAATACGAACTAAAGTGCAAATAAATCTGAGAGCTTTCATCTGTTTTTGAGCCTATGCCTTTATAATTTACTGTTTAGTCCATTAATCATTTGGCCATGCAATTGTTTCAAGTAATTTTCAAAATTAGTTTTTACTATTTTATTATAGTCAAAAATGAAATCTTAAAATATTTTTCTTTCAGGTGCGATTTGCAATGTAAACATCAATGAGTGCGATTCTAGTCCCTGTTTCAATGGTGGAACTTGTACTGATCTTATCAATGACTTTTCTTGTGAATGTCCTGAAAATTTTATGGGCAAAAATTGTGAAGATGTATACAACGCATGTGGTTCCTCTCCATGCCGCAATGGTGGCACATGTCAAACAACTATTCCATCTCACGAATTCAGCTGTAGTTGTCCTGAAGGTTTCTTAGGAAGTACATGTGAAGTAGACATAAATGATTGTGAAGGAGTAATATGCCCTACTGGAAAAATATGTGTTGATTTGCAGAATTCTTATGAATGTCGGTGAGTATTATTCTAAATGAAGCATTAATTTGTAATTAACGATCACTTAAAAAAATAATCTCATGCTGGTTTCCTATGCATGCTCATTGTTTACACAAGTCATTTTATGCAAGTGTAAATAATGTTAATGAGAGTTTTTATTTAATAAGAAAAACACTCCTTTTTTCTCCATGATCTGCTTTAAAATCATTAAGCTACAGTATTATCCTAGTACAGTCTTATCTGTAAGAATAGAAGACTGTGATTTTAAAATGAATTCCCTAGAAGTTCTTCTGCAAATAATAATGTGGTGTTAATTAAATATATCTGGTCAAATACTTTATTGTTAGTGTAGAAAATTTAGAAATGGAAGTATCATCCTCCCCATCAAGTTTCAAAATTATAAAATTCATTTCATAATAATCCTTATATATCTTCAAAAATGTCATATTAGTCAAACTTAACTGCTTAAAATTTTTTTAAACTTTGGTAAATAATTGGAGCGAGTATATAATCATGTGCACATGAACTTGCTATGAATATCCAAATGTAATCCATTATGTTAGTAGCTAGCGTAAAGATTTTAATCTTGTTTTCAAATTAAAATTCAGTTGCTTTTCTATTTATATTGTAGCATACATTTATTTATTAATGGAGAGTGTGATATGAAAAAGAATGTTGTAAGAAGATCTGTAAATAGCTAATTCATTTTATTATAATATTTTATAAACTGGAATGAGCTATTATCCGGAAATATGCTCAGTCGTTTGTTTTTAAGAAGAAATTGCTACATAAATATTACCACTTATTTCTATTACTTACCTCTAATTTATTAATCTATTTCTTCCTATAGGTGTCCTGCTGGATTTTCTGGTGAAGACTGCTCCATCAACATTGATGAGTGCAGCAGTAATCCCTGTGTTAATGGAACTTGTGTAGATGGTATTGGAGCTTTTGCTTGTCACTGTCCTAAAGGCCTGACAGGGAAGCTCTGTGAATCGGATATTGATGAGTGCCAGGACTCTCCCTGCCAACATGGTATCTGCCAGAATATGTTTGGAACCTATCTCTGCTACTGTACTCCAGGGTATACTGGAACACACTGTGATATCGAATTTAATGAATGCCTCTCCAGTCCATGTCAGAATGGTGCCACTTGTAATGATCTTGTTAATAACTATAGTTGCACATGCATCCCAGGGTTTGCTGGCCGAAACTGTGAGATTGATATTAATGAATGTGACTCAAATCCTTGCCTAAATGGTGCTACTTGTAGTGATCAAATTAATAGATATGAGTGTACCTGCATCCCAGGATTCTCAGGAAAAAATTGTGAAGTCAATATTGATGAATGTGCATCTCAACCTTGTCAGAATGGTGGAAAGTGTGTAGATATGATTAATGAGTAAGTTATTTTTGGATCTTCAAGTTTCAAATAACATCTTGTGCAGAAGATATTTCATGATTAGGTTGTAATTTTTAAAAAATCTGTACAAAATCCTTTTTTAATTAAAAAGTTTGTGTAGTTTCCATTTGTTATTTTCTGTATCTTTTATTTTTAATCTTTGTCTTTTTGAATGAAGTTGTATCTTTTCTATTTACTAAAATAGTATTTTTTTTCTTAATCTCAATTAATTGTCTTTTTCTGTTCTTTATGCATATTGATTTTATGTATAAGAAATGTTTTCAAAATTTAAATTAAATTGGTTATTATAATTTTTACTTAAAAATAAATTTCATGCATTTACCTAATTTTTGACAAAGAAACCAACTTCTTCTGTTCAGAATTCAATTTATAAATTTATGACTGTGTTTAAAGGTTATAAAATGATAGGCAGATTATAATATAGAATTTCATTATTTTATAAGTGTATTGTTAGTTATACTCATTTGTTTTGAAAATAAATAAAAGTGGAATTTTTATTTGTTTACTCTTTTAGGCTAAATTTATATTTTTAATTTGCAGATTTGTCTGTAACTGTACAGATACTGGCTTTTCTGGTACCTTCTGTGAAACCAACATTAACGACTGTGATCCTAATCCTTGTCAGAATGGGGCATCTTGTGAAGATATGATCAAAGACTACCATTGCCAGTGCTATGATGGTTATAATGGAAAGAACTGTGAAATTGATATCGATGAATGTGCCACCTCCCCATGCTTAAACAGTGCTCTTTGTTTAGAGAATTCAAATAAAACTCTCTATGAAATGAACTATCTTGGCTTCTTTCCATCTTTCTCATATGAAATGGCCAGTGGCTTTCGTTGCATTTGTGCATCAGGCTTCACTGGTGAAAACTGTGAAACAAATATAGATGATTGTGAACTCAATGATTGTAGACATGGCATATGTATTGATGCTATAAATGATTATTATTGTGCTTGTCATCTTGGATATGAAGGAATGCATTGTGAAAGAGAAATAAATGAGTGTGATACTTTTGAACCTTGTAAGAATGGAGCTACCTGTATTGATCAAATAGCTGATTACAAATGTGAATGTTTGCCTGACTTTGGTGGAAAGAACTGCCAGACTAAATTAATTGGATGTTTTAATGTTCAGTGCCTTAATGGAGCAACATGTATTCCATTACTTAATGATAGAGAGGAACATATCCATAAGTGCCTATGCCCTGAAGGTTTCCATGGAATGTCCTGTGAAATTGCCACAACTGTTTCATTTGATACCGGCGATTCTTTGACTGTAACTCGTTATAATGACTTGCTGGACACTTTTAACTTGGAGTTTCAATTTCGCACTACTCTTCCTAGTGGTATCATCAGTACTGGCTATGTCTCAAATAACATGTTGCAGTATATTCTCTATCTTTTGAATGGAGTGATTAAAGTCGACTTATATGCTGGCACTAATCATATTGCTCAACTCTTTTCTAAAAGTGGTCAGAATGATGCATTGTGGAAGACTGTCAAATTAGGGTTTGAGCCTAATGAAGTATCTTTAAATGTATCCGGTTGGGCTCTCCAGAAACGTCTCAACTTCTCCTCTTTAAATTTCACTGTTCAGTTTGGCTCAATTAGTAATATGGCTGTAAACTTTGACCAGAACCTCAAAATACCTGATTTCATTGGCTGCATTCAAGATATATACATGAATGGTGATATTATAATTCCTAATGACAACTGCATCCTGCATGGTGCAAAGGAAGGTTGTTACCGGGAGGAGCAGTGTGAAGGCAATCCCTGTCATAATGGTTTCTGCAAAGATAATTGGCTCAGTTATGAATGTGTTTGTTCGCGACCTTTCTTTGGTACAACTTGTCAATATAGTAAGTGGTTCTAATGTATTAATACTATTTTTGCGATAATTAATCAGAGTTTGTAGGCATTATATTTGTTCTGTAGCTGTTTTATTACATTATTAAAATAATTAATCCCCTGTAATGTTCTATTATATCCATTTAAAAGAACATTTTAAATAGGACTGAACAAATTGGATATAAAAAATAACTACTGAATGCCAAAATAGAAACTATGCATAGTTCTTGTCACATTATGAATAATTCTATATTTTTGATGCAAGCAAAATAAAAATAAAATGAATAAATTTGCAATTTAGATCACTGGAGGAATATTAATGCTTATTTCAAGAAAATAAATCTCATTAGCTTTCCTTTACAGTTCAAGAATTATTTGATGAGATTATCAACTTAAAATGATGTGAATTTTTCTTAATAATTCTCTGAGTGAATTTTCTTTTACATCAACAAGACACAATTGCATCCAACTGTAAAACTGATATAAAATGTTACCTGAAAGGAAATGACAGCAATAAGTTATAAAGTAATGTGGTATTACTTTTAACTCTAGATTTACTGTGTAATTTGCTTTACTTGGTACTCGGGTATAATTTAATTGAAAGCCCTTCCTCCTGTTTAATAGTAACTTTTTTTCTATCTTGTATTCATCTTTTTCCTTTTCGGTAAAAAATAGTTTCTTAGATTAATAAAGAACCATAATTTTTTTCTTCTTTATGCCTATTTTATTTATGATTATCACTTACTCTGTATTATGATTAATATCATTCTTCAGTGATAAGAAATAAGAATTTCTCTTCAATCAAACATGAGAATTAAAAATATGATTAAAATTATATAAAAAAATTTATATTATTAAGGATCAAAATGATGAATCGTTTCTACATTGAAATATATTCTTTAATTTAAAAAGCCATGCAAAGGCATATATACGTAAATAAAATCTTTAAAAAACCTGGCAGTCATTGATGATCCAAAATTACTTTTTAATCTTGAATATTTTCCTAATTAATTAAAGGTAAATATAAGATAACTCTTTTTTTTTTCAAAGTGTTCAAAATTCACCAATGAATCTTTTTCCATTTAGAATATTGAACTAAAGATTTGCTAAATCGGTAGTTAATTAGCATTATAGAAAAGAAGGAAAGAAACAATCTAAGGCAGTTAAAGTGTTTTTCATTAAACTCATGTGATAGGAAGAAGAATTTTAAAAGTGTGGATAAATTGTATTTTTATATATTGATTACATATATTGTTGAAATATAGTGAAATAATAATGATTCATTGTATAGGTTATGACGCTGCCACATTTGGCTATCGGAATCAGAACAGCAGAGCAGAATTATTACTGTCTGAGGAAGCAAAAATGTCTCTAAATTCTGAAATGGAGTTGTCTCTTTTTGCTCGTACTAGAAATGAATCTGGACTTCTGTTCTATTTGGGACCAGTTCTTGGAACTCCCAGTAATTGTACTTTACAGGGTATGCACAATGATACATTCCTACTTGCTCAATTAGTTTCTGGAAAACTTCAAGTTTTACTAAAGCAACAAAATGGAGATATCACAGAAATAACACATGATGGAAGATTGGATGATGGCAATAATTATTATATTCAGGTATGTTTAATATAAAAACTACAGAAATGTTTGGTTTCTTCCATTATTAAAAGAATTCTAACTTGATATGATACTCTAGAATGAGAAAAAAGGATGTAAACTTCCTTGTTTAAAATTACAGTTGCTTTAACTAAAAATTTTAATTAAAATTCTTCCTTAATACAAACTGAAAGATGTCAATTAGAAAAAATAAATTTTATTGAAGATGGATTTTATTTACCCTATAAGATGGTTTTAGAATAGAATGTGTTATTAATTCCTTTTGATATGCAAATGGTTGTAATATTGTTTATATTCTTGGATTTATGTACATCATATCTTTTCATCTGTTTTTGGAATTTGTATATTTTAATTTTCTTCTTAGTTCACTATAGTAGTTGGTATAATTTGTCTTACTTGAAATTATTTCTGAATTGGTTTGTGAAGGTATTATTTTAGAGATTTTAATGTACGAAATCTAGCAAACATATTGTTGCTTAATATGTAATACCATCTATTTCAGTTTTCAAAAATTAAGGGAATTTTTTATAACTAATTAATTTTACTGACTTTACATCAGATGTGAACATGAAACCATGCATTCATACATAATGTGAAAAGAATGTCAGAAATATTCATTATTTGTTTTTAAAAATATAGTTTCTTCTTTTTACAGCATTTTAGTAGAAATTGAGATATATATACAAGTTGAGATATATATCTCAATTTCTACAAAAGTTTCTTATTTAACATAATAGTGTTGTAATAATTCTGTAGCAGCAAATTTTCATTTTTTTTTCTCATTTTAATATTTAATTTCCTCCCCCCTTTAATGAAATCATGGCTATATTTTTTTAAGTCATTTTCAGAAGTTGATGAACTAAATGTTAATTTTCCTTTTGCTAACAGAAAGTTCTACATAACTCAATTCTACATAATGAATTATACAGTAATTTATTGATTTTTTTTCTTTTCTTCTAATGTAATAATATTCTTTTCTTTTCTTTCAGGTTAATTCAAATAGTTCTTTATTGACTCTGAAAGTAAATGACACAGTTCTAAGTAAATCCATATCATCCTCCTCAGTTTGCAAGGAAGCACTATATATTGCAGATTTACCTTTACAACGCCGTCAAAAGAGGCAGGTGCAACCTCAACGTTTCACTGATAAAATTGACATCCTTTTATTAGATAACATCTCTTTTTTCAAAGGTGTTATCCAGGATTTCCGAGTAAGTGGATAAATATGGCTATCGTGTGTTAATTTTTAAATGCTAAATTTTTCCAAAAAAAATTTAACATAGTTTTAAAAGAATAATTATACATAGAATGCATTACATTATTTTTATTAAGAATTGACAAAAAGTTTGTATAGTATCATTTGGTTTTCATGTAACAAATTCTCCTGCTTGTTTAGTAGAGGAAAAAATATTCTTCAATAATTTTTGGTTATAAGCACATTTATCATTGAATTTTAAAAGAATATTAATTAAAAATTCTTAATTAGTGTTATTATTTAAGAAGATATTATGCAGATCAAATTTGCATTTATTTCAATTTTATTTTTACTTGCCACTATTGTAATGGGAGTTTCAACTTTTAATACATTTTTATAAAAAAAACTTTGAAAGATATAATTATATATTCTAAGAGAATTTATAATAACTTAGTAAATTTAGATGAGAGTAATAGCTACTTATTTCCTTTGATTTTTATATGCTCTGATAGGATTTAAGACTTATGTTGTACCTTGCTAATATTTTTTTTATATTTTAGGTTAATGATGAGGAAGTTGTATTTTATGAATTGGCTACTCAGGATGAAGGCTTTCCCAAAGTGTTTGGAAAAGCTATTTTATCGCCTTCTGTTCAGAGAGGAGTAGTGAGCAATGATCCATGTAATACCATCTATCCATGTCTTCATGGATCCGAATGCCAAGATGTATGGAACGAATATATGTGAGTAATGTGTTCGTTATCAAATAAGAATATATATTCAAAGTCAAATTTGTTTCCTGTAGAGTATTGAAGCATTTCATGTTTTGGGGAATATATATTTTAAATTGTCTCTCCATTTTTACAATTTTTTTTATTTCAATTTATATTTTAACTAGCATGATAATTAGGCATGAAGTGGAGCTAAAACATCAATCCAACACTGCTTTGTTTATTTATTTTGCACTTAAAATAAAAAGTACCAAACAGATTTACCTTAGAACTGTGTGATCTTCATTCCATTCTTTTCCTCAAAAATTTGATTGCTATTTCTTGATTCACTTACTAACAGTAGTGTGAACGAGTTAAAAACATTCAAGTTACAAATATTTAAATAAATTTTATGGCCAATGATAATAATTTTAATTATAATAATAATTTATAATTCTGATGTATTAGTGGGTCTAACATAAGAGTTATTTCATACTAGGATTAATTTGTTTTGAAATATTAGAAGGAAGTCTTAAATCAATGTTAACCAAATCTGGCTGCATTTCGCTCCTTTGTAATACCAAATTCACCAGTAGTATTCTGCTGAAAAGTTTGGGTAAATGTATCATTTTCAATACAATAATATTTATTACAAATCTGTTATTTTTCTGCATTATTTTGGTTTGTCCTCTCAGCAAATGCTCAGCATATGACTGAGATAGAAGGTCAATTGCCAACTTGTCAGATCCATGTCATACTTGCTTAATGTCTTAACTTTATTTTGAAGATTTTTAAATTAACGTGTATATGGCTTTCATTTTGTGAACTGCAGAATGCATCATGATACTCTTTTATTAAAAAAATATAATAGCAAATTATACAGTGCTTTATTGTTGATTTTTTTTATTTAACAGTTTGGACTTTTAGATAAAATATATTTTTAAATTTATTTATGAATATTAATGTGATCTGCTTACTTTCCCTATCAGTTGCACCATTCTATCCTACCTCCTTCCTTCAACAACACCAGATTGGAGCATTCTCGCACTGCACAATTTTATTGTTGATAATAATGTTTATTGACCAGCATACTATATGTTAATTGTAATATATATAATGAGCAAAAAATCCTTCAAAACTCTACAAGGTTTACCATTAGACCTGGATCAATCATATTTGGTGCATAGTTATTTCTAGGTAGTTCTCACTGTCAAAGGGTTTTGCAAAGTAATTAGATATTTTAAAAATTATTAAATTGAATTAACCAGTTTCTATCATAATTGTTCAATAATTTCAATAGAAAAAATATTAGAAATAAAATAGAAATATTATTGCACAAAAAAGTAAGCTTTTCCGTAGTGCCAATTCAAATTACGGTTTAAATCTCTTTTTAAAAAAATTTCCACTATTGATATATACCTTGAAATCCTGCTATTTAGTCAAATTTTTAATATTTCAGTTTTCATATTTCTGTATTGTTTAAAGAAAATTTTGCTTTATAACTAATAATTTGTTGTTATTTAGTTGTATTTGCCCTGAAGACTACCGAGGCAAGAATTGTGAAGAAAGAAAGCCATGTGCTGATAATAAGTGTCCAACTGATTCAGAATGCCGAAATCTTAAAATAGGCTATGAATGTAAGTTATTGCTTATATTTTTATGTATCTTTGTAATATCTATTATTACTGTGAATTTGATAGTAATTGATATGTCAGATAACAAGCTATTTTTCCCAATTAATTTCAACCTAAAAATTTTTAATGAATTAAAATTGAAACATGATTCACAGATTTATTATTTCAAAATATTGTCTTCATATAGTTGAATAATTCTTTGTAAAAGATAACACTTTATACATTTCAGATTTTAAAGTTTTAATTTATTTTAAAATATTATAAATATGGCATATATATAAACATATACTTTAATTATAAAAAATATATTGCTAAAATATATGAATATTATTAGGATAATTAGTGTAAAGTTTATGTATTCATAATTTTCCTGGTGTATAAGTTATTTATTTTTAATATATTTAGAGAGAAGAAAATTTGATGAAAATATTGCTTATTCCTATAGCTTTGATGATTCAAGCAAAACTAATAAATCCTGCCCCTCCCCCTTTTTTTTAATGGATTTTCTTTTTAAAATCTAGGTGTTGCAAGTGCTGCTTTTGATGGAAAGCAAAGTGGAGTTCATTACCAAATCCAAAATACTGATAACACCTTCATGAATATCAGCTTTTCTTTCCGTTCAAATAACAGTGGCACTATCCTTTGGATAGACAACAATCCCGTATCAGAATCTGACCACTTCCTGCATGTAGAGATGGTTTCTCAAACTTTAGAAGTGAAATGGGATTTAGGTCCATCACGAGAGAATGAAGCCTTTCATAAGACTGTCAGCCAAAAGATTGAAACACAGCGTGGTGATTGGCATCAGGTTCAACTTTGGTTTGATGGCAACCTGGTTCATCTGAAAGTTTCAGGAAATTCAGACAACCTCTCTGAAGATAATTATTCTATTGGGCTCAGTGAGCTTTTGAATGGTGGAGCTAATGTTTACGTTGGATATAAACCAGGACAGTCGTCCAGGTTCAAAGGGTGTCTTAATGATGTCCGAATGGGTGGTGTCCTTCTATCCTTTTTTGATAGTACTCTTTTCCCAACCTCTGGAAATCCATTCCAAATTATCAGCAAGGATGTGGAGATTGGATGCAAATTATGCTGGGATGATGACTGTAAGCATGGAAGTTGCTTGAATCGTACTGATTCTTATGATTGTAATTGCTATGATGGATATGAAGGTCAATACTGTGATGTTGATATGTGTGTTACCAATAACCCATGCATTAATGGTGGAATGTGTTCACATGATGATATGCTAGTAAAGTTGATGTGTACTTGCCCTAAAGGATTTACTGGTGCCACGTAAGTTGATTTTTAAATTACTTCTATTATTCACTATAGTAGTTCCTGTAATATCAAATTTAAGGAATTAAATTACATATATTATATGTATAGTAGGCTCTAATCATTGTTTAATAAGTATATTTTAAACCATCTGAAATAGGATATACTTTTAATTGCTGTAATGGCATAAATGATTATATTTTATGTTTGTTAATAAATGTATTGCTGGAAAAAATTACAAAATCTAAATTTTGTTGTCTTTAAGTCTTATTAATTATATTAAGTAAATTATTACTGAATATGATAACATTTTGAACTAAAAAAAGTTCCACTCCTCTGTCAACAAAATTAACGAAATTATGAAGTTTTAAATATCATTTTTCCATCAAATATTTAATCATGACTTTCATCCATTGTTAAATGTCAAAGAAAATTCTGTTTATTATCTGCATAATTTACATGATGTGAAAGCAAAGTTACTATGCTGTAAAAAATGTTGTGCTCTTAATTTCAGCATTATAATGTTATGGGTCTTGTTGCCATTAAAAAGATGCATACTTATTAATGCATAGTAAAAGAATAAAGCTGTTAAAATAACATATTTAATGTCTGTGAGATTTTAATTTTCAAAAATACTTTATTGAGAGATGAAAATCATCAAGTTATATATAAGAAGTCTAAATTAAATGAAGTTCAACCAGTATTCTCAGAAAATGAGCTGGTTACTATAGGCAGCTAATATTGTAATAAAATTGGCCTTATTTGATAATAAAAAAAATTATACTGTTTTATATTCTTAAATCAGCCATTTATTTTTCAGTTGCAATGAAGTTGACCTATGTGAACACACTCCTTGTGCAAATGGAGGCACTTGTTCACAGAGTAATAATATAACATTTTGCACTTGTCCACCATTTTATGAGGGAAAATCATGTGATAAGTCTGTAAGTATACTATTCAAGAGTTTTCAAATTTTATGCCACATCATTATGTTTTAAGCTATTTTCTTCTGTAGTTTTTATTATTAATTTTTAATATTTGATTAATATTTTTTACATTAATCTTGTTTCTTTTATTTTTAGACAATAAGAACTTGCAATGATGTTGATTGTGTGCATGGAACTTGTTTAAATATTGATCTCAATGAAACAGTGAAGGTAAGGAAAAAAGGTTACTTTAGCACATTGCATGCAAGTACATTTTGCAGATTTACACATGTAGTAGGCTCTCCAGTTCAAAAATTGCTGAATACATACTTTTTATATGACCTGCCCTCTACCAATAAATTACTAAAAACATAAAAGTATATTTCCCAGCATGTAATGCATTAATAGCTGTTTTAAAATTATTTTTGTTTATAAAAATATTTTATGTATCTGTTAAGTTTCCATAGAATTTCATAAACATATTCTTTCAAAACTATATACATTCATAATAAAACAAATGAAATTTTTGTGTTGCTAATTGTATCTGATTTATTGCTTGTAAAATGTGCAGTTTTCTTCAGTTACAATTTTTTTGTTTCATTTTTATCAGAATTTTATAATTTTTTGACAGATTTTTTACTTGTTAATATTTTATAATGTAAGCATAAAAATGGATTTTTGTAGATTCTTTCCTGTTTTATTAATTTGTGGATAACTATAACACTATCTTAAATTTAATTCACAAAATTCATGTTATAACTAGATATTGATTTTACTTAGAATAAAAATCATTATAATGAAAATTTTGCTTGATTTAGAAAAATTTCTCATTTTGAATTTTTTACTGAAAAAATATTCCCATTTTTAAAATAGTCATTAGTGTCATACTTTTTATTATAAATTTTATCTAAGAAAACATTTTATGATACTTTAATCATTTTATTCATATTAAAGGTTTATTCTAAATATGAAATCACTTGAACGATGAAAACACAACAGTTTAATAACAAAGATGCAACTTTTATATTAGAACAGAATGCAATCAAAAATGAACTTGAATTTATGAATTGTCAACTCTCTACTGCAAACTTAACTAAGTGTTGTATAAAATTAAAACAATTATAATAATTTGTAAAATTACTACATATAACACAAAATAATTAATTTTTAAAAAATGCAGGTCTAGAATTTTTCTGTAATATTTTGCCTAAGCAGCCGTATTTTACTGTTCATTTTAGAAATTATTCCCAACTTAATTTCATTATTTGCCAATTTTAAGTTTTAAACATGAAGCAACTATCTTAACTAACATGTTAATTAACTTTTTAAAAAATTTTAAGAATTTTTAGTTTTATCAAAGTTATGCTTTACGTGTATGAAAACTTTATTTCTACTGAATCTGCTTGTGGCTCAAATATCCTAATTTGTATTGGTAAGATGTTGAAATTTGAAAAAGGATAGTAATGTTTAAATTAAATGATAGTAATTAATAGCTAATTCTCTGGAAATATTGATTGTGTGCTTTTAATTAAAACTCATATGCATAAAAATAATGTTCTTGATATTCTCAAGAAAATATTTTAAAGCATCGAATTTTAACTGATATTAAAACCGTGATATTTTAATAGCCTAACACCTGTTTAGTGCATTAAAGAATTCTGTTTGCCAAAAATTATGTAAAAGATTTTTTTTTAATTTTTTAAAATGGTATAAAAATCAGTTTGGTGCAATTATAATATCAGATATCATGAAAATCAGTCTGAATTTTTAGAATTCTAAATAATATATATATATATATATATATATATATATATAAATAATATAAAATCACTCAGAACTATACATTCCCATCCTCCTAATTAAAAATTTATAAAATATGCTACATTTAGTAACTTTAGTCCAAACAAATAGTTTATAATATAAAATTCCAACACGTACATTTTCTTTTATTATTAGTAAAAATAATTAACTCTAAATCATAATCATTTCTCTCAGTATAGATGTACCTTTGAAATGGAATGCAGTTTTGATTTAGTTTCAAAGTTCTTTGATGTAATCATTTTTTCTCATTTAGATGTTTTTTTTATTTTCAGTTCAAATGCCTTTGCTTTGATGGATATGAGG